>CACRXK020003520.1:0-18680 GCA_902702795.2 Paramuricea clavata | reverse complement strand
TTCCATATGTATGAGCAAAACACATACAAGAACTAGATAAGTGCGAAAGCAATTCGGATTTATTCATGAGCCTTTAAATTATACAAACATGGTAAAATGCAGATTCTTGTACTAACAGACAAGTCAGCAAATCAAGCAACGAAAACGTATGACCGTATGGTTTGAAATATTTGCGTTTTTAATATTCTCTCGGGGTTCGGGCGCAATATTTTCATTTCATACGTACGTTTCTGTCCTGGCTCTGCCTCTGGTTCAGATATTTACAATATTCTTATAATATGCCATTGAATTGTTGTCATATAGAAAGGAAACGGTATAAATTTTGTAAAATAGAGGTATCAAAAGCGACTGACAAAATTGTTTGGAATCGACACTCGACAGTGCACTTTTTTGTCTTCACGACTACCTGTTTGTTGAGGCAAAATATTGCACAGAATCTCCTATAATAAATTATAGCTATCGCCATTCATCCTCCCACCCTGAATGCAAAGGAATGATATCCGAAAAGATTTAGCAAAGTATTTGTTATTATATCTGGTACGAAGTGTCCCTATACGTTTTATCAGGGATATATATTTATATATACATAATTCATAAACTGTATATGCGCACCAAGTCTCGCTCATAGAATTACTTAATGAGTTTTATTAAGCCTTTTAAAGTTTCTATTGATACTGATAGATAGGTTGTTTGCTTACAGTTACGAAGTATCATTTGGTGAAACCTCTAAAATTTCAATTACAGTTACGACACAGTATAGGGGTCAATACGATAAATATTAAAGACTTAAAGTTGATTTAAATATTGATGACTCACAGCGGCATTATACAAGTCGAAAGAAGCTGGATTTTAAGTTGGATTATTCTTCAAATAATGCCTGGGCATTAATACCAATGCCAATGAAAGGTCTTTATAAGATTTATAATGTTTACTGCAATATATGATATAATTTAGTCTAGTGCACATATCGTCCTAGGACCTAGATATTCAAGTTGTACCGCACGCACCGAGGAGTCTTGGCGTGTGATAACAGTATACTGTAGCTGTACTTCGGCATATATCATTCTTGATCATTGAGCTGTTTCAGCAATGTAAATAAAAGGAATAACGGGTTTTAATCCTGTGCTTACTGTAATTCACAGTCAAAGCAGCACTATTGTTTTTATATACACAGTTGGGAATGTTCAGTACTTCAGTTGGGAAATCAAAGGATCCCGTTATAAAATAAATCCTTTGTTTTGAATATCGGACAGGATACATTTCAACTATAAACAACCATATCATATCGTTCGTTTTATATAAATACCGTTTGATCGATCAGTCGGTGTAGAAGATATCAGATATGTATGTTTATACGGCGATCTGATGCGTGCTCACTAGCCAGGCGCGTGTGGAGTATATTTTTCCTTGCAAGTGAAATATGATCCAGCTTCTCGCTTGAAATGTACCGCAGCACTTATTATTGATGACATTCAATATAGCAGGAAATCTTGTCATGATGAGTACGAATTTAGAACAGCATAAATCATGTTTATTAATACATGTAAACTGAAGTATACAGCACTAATGCATCTGGCGAATGTCAACTACTACATTCCCACCCCTCCCAGATTGACAAAACAACGCTAATTAAAAATCTGCTAGATTTTAGCAGATCACGTGACCAGCGTCCACCAGGGTCTTTGCTTCCCAAGAGCAAATACCCTGGGAACGAGGTTGTAATAACTGAGGCACGTTAGGGCGCAATGCAACCCAATGACCCAATGGGTTAGTTGAAGAACTAATACACAAAATGAATGTTTTATCATTTGCTTCAGTACAAGAATTCTCGTGGATTATCTAGTACTAATTGTGTATTTAGTAAAATCTGCAGCTGCAGAATAATTTTGTGTCAAAACAAAATTGTTAATAGTGGAAGAAAGTGGAAGTGGAAGCTACTGCTCTCGTTTCCATTCTTTTTGAGACGCGGTATCAAAGATGGCGATTAAAAATGAAAATTTGAGGTGAATTTTGAGATGCTACGAAAAAGTTTTATCCCCATCAAGGAAAGCAAATGGAATGAATGTGTTTTGGTCGCAAAAGTTGTTGGTTTGTACCTTATTATTTATTATAAGATTACCTATGTTTTGTTACCCTGGTTTCCAGAGCCTTCGACAGTAAATAATAAATTGAAATGCTCTGGAATCCAGGGTAATGTTTTGTTGACGTTGAGTAATTTTTGAGAAATAGTGTTGTGACTGTACAATCCGTACTGTTGTCATTTTTACCATTTAAAAAAAATGGTTCCTGTGCACCCCTAGCTCTGATCCAATTGCTCAGAATATTTAATTGGCTTTCTTTTTGCTATTAATAGTCCAGCCTGTCCAGGCATTCTGGAATTCCACGGGCATAAATAGCAAATTCTGCAGAATTTGTGACATCAATTCCCCAGCCAAAATGACAAATTCCACAGCCAAAATGACATTCCACAGCCAAAATGAGAAATTAGAGTGGATCGATATACCGGATATATCCGGTATACCGGTATTTGTTTAGATACTGGTATTGGTGATATTGACAATTCAAAAATACCGATATACCAACATAAAAATTATTATTAAAAATACTGTATTATAAATTTATTGCCCAGAAATTTGCAAAATGTTTCCTTAGAAGCCTATCAGTGGTTACACAGTATTAGTATAATGCAAGTAACCCATTGAGCATGCACCAGCACAATCCCTTGATGAATCAAATCACCTGGCATTAGGTAGACTTGCTCCAAGTCTCTCTTTTATTGTCATATAGCATCGATCCACTATAGTGAACATTACATGATGTAGTGCGGAGGGGCGGAGCGAGAAAGAGAGACTTGTCAACTTCGGAAAATCTCGGTTCAAAACTGAACTGAAAAAGCAAGACTTAATTGCTTTAATTGTTTTCCTTCAATTTCTTTCTGTATTATTTACTATAATGGAACTGATGTTATTTACAATGTGCTAGATCAATACACATAAACACTGACAGAAAACAATTAAAGTAAGTCTTGCATGTTCGGTTCAGTTTTGAACCGAGATTTTCCGAAGTTGACAAATCTCTCTTTCTCACTCCACCCCTCCGTACTACGTCATGTAATGTACACTATAGTGGATTGATACTATATGACAATGAAAGAGAGACTTGGAGCAAGTCTAGGCATTAGGCCGAGAAAAATAACACATTACCGTAGAACTTTAGGGTGCAATGCAATAAACTTCTTGTTAATAAGTTATCTAAACACATCGGCAGATAGTCTGATTAACCCACTGAGCGCCGTCATGCTCCACTTGATGAGTAAAATTGTCTGCCGTTGGACATGCGGGATAAAATAATAAAGTGGGCCCCAATTAGCCTTTATCACGCCGCCATTTTTGGGGTACTGCCTTTTGCAAATCTGAGATTGTACGCAGTGAATAAGCGATTTGTATAACCAATAATTGTGAGTATAATAATAAATAAGTTAATTTGCAGTTAAATATTTGAAGAAAAAAATGTTTCACAATTCACATCGCTTTGGTTTTTCACGTTGTTTTTAAAAAAGTACCCCTAATGGCGAATTTGACCTACGTGAGAAAGGCTAATTCATCTCGTCCTGGATATTAATATGATATATTCAACACCATACAGCAGCAACGTCATGCACGATCTATCGCCACATGGCCTTAGGGATGTGCCGAATACCGGTATCCGATATCTGGTAAAATTTAGACATCCGGCACTATCCGGTATCCGGTATAAATTTGCCGGATATTTACCGGATAGTATACTGTAAGATATTTTGTTACAATCATGAAACGGAAAAGTTTACTTGGCGTTTAAAAATTGTGAAACACGAACAATTACTGAGCGTGCGCTGCATTACGACGAAATTACGACATATTTTTTTCGTGATGGTGATGTGAACTGCTCGTTCGCCAACAGCAGTGAATTTTATATACTGAATACCAGCTGAGTAAACAATGTAAAGTGAATCGTAAGATATATATGGCCTTGGTAAAGACAAATAGGTCAAAGAGACAGTTGAAGTTATTGTATTAATTAAACACATTGCCACATTGGACTAGTTAATTAATTAAGCTATAAAAATGTTGTGTTTCTAATAAATTATTGTATGGGAGTATCTGGTTATTATCTGGTATCCGGTTATTATCCGGTATCTGGTCATCATTTTCTCCTGACCGGTATCCGGTAGACTACTATCCGGTATTATCCGGTATCCGACAAAGCAGTATCTGGCACATCTCTACATGGCCTACGGGAAAATCTAGTGGGATATGCGAGAAAGATATATTTACCAGCCTATCAGAGACAAGGTTGATATCTGCAGCAAGGACATGTATATTTATTTAGTGAAAGATAACCATAATGCAAAGCGAAAATGTTGCGCAAATTTATACGTTAATTGTTATATTTGAAAGCTAAAACGAGATTAGTCGAAGGTGGATTTAAATTACGTAAGAGGGAAACAAATTATGACAGTTTTATAAAGAGCGCGTTGTTAATTCAGAAAATACCTCAAAACAAAATTATATATATCGCCGTAGATAGTGAGTTGGGCTACGCAAAAACCACTCTAGGATGCGAAAACGCGATAGGTATCGGAGAACGTTTTATGCCGGGCTTCGGTGATCCTTTGTGTGTAACGTTTTGTAGTATTGTCAGACCAAGTTTTCACCATCATTTTGAACTCTGATTATTTATGCAATTTTATATAGCATCTTCAATTGAGACATTACTTGGCAATGGGAAAAGGTAAGGAAATTAATTAGTGTGTGCTCCTAGGGGAGACTTTGCATGCTCTCTAAAATCTCTACATTCGAAAATGTTTTTGTTTATACAAGAGGAGGTCAACCTTCCTAAGATAGGACTGATCTCGCTAATGCGTGACTATCCAAGACCTCACCTAGGAGGGTTAGAAATTACTCGTGTACGGCTAAATACAATACAGTTTTCTTGCAACTTGATATATTGCGTTGTAAAACGGCTCTTCACTAGCAATGCAATGAAAAATAGCATTGGAAGTTGTAGGGAAAATTGAACCTGCTTCTATACATTTTGCAATGCTGCGCGGCAATTTACGGCGTCTAATAATGGCCCTTTAAGGCCCGTTTACACTTGCAATTTGTGCTGCGAATTTTAAAAGCACGTCATCATAAACGGCAAAGTTATTTGACGAGTGAAAAGCCTCCGCGAAGAAACGCTAACAAACGTTTGTTTCAGGACTGTTTATGAGGAATTTGAACTGAACACAGAATAATATGGACTATAGTTGCAACATCTTACCTTTTCATTTAGTTTTTATCTTTTAGGTTGGGTATTTACCATTAAAATGAGCATATATGTGCAAACACATCATTTTTCAGCTCCCGGGAAGCCCACGCGAAAAATACGCGTGTTCATATACTTGCAAGAGAGCACTCTACAGGGTGTCTAAAAAAAACGCTACGGAAATTCAACAGGCTGTGCATCATAAACGTGGCTAAACAATTCAATTTTTACATAGGACGAAAGAACAGTTATTTAGCTTTTCAATGATACTCTTTTTAAATCGTAACGAGGAGAAATGACCACATACTCGCCAAATAAAATTGCCGTTCGAAATCACATTCTTCCACCGTTGGGAGTTGCAAGGAAAACGAACAATAAACAATTCCCAAGAGGGAATTAAAATTGAATGTTAAATTATCTAAAATAAGCTCAACTCGTCCATCTTTGTCTCAGTGAGACCATAAGAACGTCCATTATTGCATTAAACATGGTCCATTAACCAGTGAACAGAGAACATTCGTAATCAAAACGTTTTACGAAACAAGTACCTTGCAGAAGGCTTGTGTTGCTTTTGGATTGATTAACTTTGCATAATTAATAATGTACTTTCAATTCCCAACGGTAGAAGAATGTGATTTCGACCGACAATTTTTATTTGACGAGTATGTGGCCATTTTCCATCGTTACGGTTTAAGAAAGGTATCATAGAAAAGCTAAATAATAGCTCTCTCTTCCTATGTAAAAATTAAACTGGTTAGTTAAGTTTGTGATGCACAACAGTCTGTTGAATTTCCGTAGCGTTTTTTTTAGACACCCTTACAGGTCGCCATCTTCACTTCACCCAATCATAGGACGGTTTACGCGGAGTCATCGTTCCAGTATTTAACTATATTTATAGAGTTCACTGGATGAGAGTGTATACATATACTGAGAACATTCATAACTCATCTACTCATTCACATCCAATCGTAAATCGGCCTTAATATGCACCTCCAACTGCAACTTGCCTCGCAATATTTGAATTATTAACAAATCACATCCATGCATGTCTGCGCTCATGCAGGATAAATATTTGGTGAATGCCGTTGAATTGATGTGGAGGAATAAAAGAATCTCACTGCAGCTTGCAAAAGAAGTTTTACTCGCATGTTACCGCAACTTGCAACATTCTTTTCTCAAAAAATTGTGTTGCTTGCAAGTTGCAAGAGAAATTGCATCGTGTAACATGGCTTATTCGTGCGAAGCTCGCCTGTTGTAAGTCTTTTGGGATTCAAGCACTTGTCTTTGGAACAATATTCAATATTCAAAAACTTGCTCAGCAAAATATAATTTTGTGTTTTGTGACTAACGAAAGTGCAGTGTACGGAAGTCATTTAACATGTATCAGTCCCTGAGAAAGGGCTAATTTTTCTCATTTAAACATATGGTAAAAACTAGCGCTACTGGAAAAACTAAGGCTAGGTCTTCTGCAATAACCGCCTTTCTTCGCTATACTTACACTTTTATTTTGATCAATTTCTATTTAAATTTAATTTACATTTTGGTCAACTAATATTCAAACAATGTTACTTTCTTAGTTTGAAATGCTGTGAGTCATCAGGAATCTCAATTTTAACTGCCAGCACACCTAAAATCCTTGAAACTATTGATATTCAGGTAATTTATTAATTGACTTGTTTTGCTCAAACATGAATGAATTGAAATCAAAATCTGATTTTAGTGTAAAACTTGGGATTTGGAAAAATTTTAGAGGATGTGCAGAGGTCTGGGTGGGCCCCAGCTGTTTAGGATTTGCAGTATGGTTTAGAACGTGGTCGCCAAGCAGAAATCAATTATAATATAACTGCATGGTTGTAATGTACATCCGTACGTATGGATGTTTTTATGACTATTATTTCTGATCCAGTTTCTCCTTCGTTGTAACAATACTATACAACGTCTATCGAAACATTGCACTAAAAGAGCAATAGACCTTTTTAAAAAGTCTGAAAAAGTCTGCCTTGTGACGTAGTTTGCGGATAAATTCGATCATTTGGCCAATCAGATAAGCCAAATGGCTGTGCGGGGTTTTCCTTTATCCGCAAGTTACGTCACAAGGCAGACTTTTTAAAGAGGTCTATTGCCACATACACAGATGAATGCCGGACTATCATTTTGTCAATTATAGAAGAGCAATTTTTACAAAGTTTTAGGGTAACTCGAAATACAATGGACTGTTCTTTTGTGTCATATTTTGACTTTGATCCATCATTTGACCTTTCTCAGCGGGAGGTGCATGAATTTTCGTGGGAGGTGTAGAATCTTGGTAGAAATGAAAACGATCTCAGGAGAGGTGCGCTCCTGCATGAACCTCCCTCAAACTCCAGCAATAATTACTTTTTCGAATCATATTTATTCAGTATTCTATTTAATATATGATTTTTTAGCATCCTGTTGGTTTTATTATCAACAGCGCTTGTCAGAGTTTTCAGAAAGAGTTTGGATGTGGATCTACAACGCTAGCATGTGTGATTGGATATTGGGCTGGGGCCTTGCAAGATCTCGCAGATATGGTGTGTATATCATGGTTCGATAATTCGCGTACGTATTGTACTGTAGGTAGCTGAGGTACGCCCAATATTACTGTATGGCGTACTACTGCGAGTTGGCTAATGATTTAGTACTATATACCTACATTCGTTGACAAAACATATTCGGGCAACATGAAAAACATTCTCAAAAATTCATGATTCCAAATGGACTTATTCCCTAATGAACAAAATTTTGATCTAGACAAGTCTAGACAAACATTTTACCACAGCTTGGAAGAGCATCACAATTAAATTAGTAATATTCAGAAGTTCCGTTGTGAAAATGTGGATAATATAATTGCTGCCGAGCGTAGCGAGGCAGCTCCCTATTCTTGACGTTTCTTGCTTTTTCGTGCGCAGTCCCCGGCCGAGTTATATTGGGGAAACATGCTCAATCCATGTCAGTCCCTCGGATGTCAAGATTTTTCGGAAATTGTCGTCAACTCCAGCATTCGACGACTCTTTGTTTTTATTCGATTTTGATTTGTATGCGCTCGCATGATTCTTCTCAGGATTTAATACAGTTTAGTACGAGCTTATTTATATGCAGTATGTTGATTTTAGCGATGCAAAGGATCGACAATATTTTCAATAATTCAGGTAAGGGTAGATGAACGCATTTATATTTAGATTTGCTGTTTTTAACTGTTCGATATAGAGGTATATTTGAAACCAACATGATTTCATAATTTGCAGTTCTATTAAATAGCCCACTGATCGTCTTTATATTCGACGACTCTTTGTTTTTATTCGATTTGACTCAATTTTATTTATTTTGTATTGCGCTCGCATGATTCTTCTCAGGATTACAGTTTTAATAATACGAGGTTTAATATTTACATGCAGTATGTTGGATTTTCACGATCGACAATACTTTGAATAATTCCGGTAAGGATATAGCTTTATTTCTTTCTGAATTCTGGTGATATACATGAAGGCATTTATATTTAGATTTGCTGTTTAGTGTTCGATATAGAGGTATTGAAACCATGAATTTGCAGTTCTAATAAGCCCACTGATTGTCTTTATATTTATACAAGGAGTCAAGATGTACTTTTAGTTTATGTATTTGTGTGGCGAATGGCGATGTGCCAAGGAGGCATTTATGTTTAATAGATTTGCTGTTTAGTGTTCGATATAGAAGTATTGAAACCAATATGATTTCATTAGATTTGCTGTTTAGTGTTCGATACAGAGGTATTGAAACCAATATGATTTCATGAATTTGCAGTTCTAATAAGCCCACTGATTGTCTTTATATTTATACAAGGAGTCAAGATGTACTTTTAGTTTATTTATTTGTGTGGCGAATGGCGATGTGCCAAGGCGAGGGACCTTGCCATTGTAATATTCCCTGGTGCTGTGGAGGGTGTTGTGGAGTTGTGGTGCACTCAAATGTGTGTATGCCTTTGTGTATACAGTAGTGCGGATAGATACAGGTTTTTATACAATCATTGTGATTAGTGCTTCACGGTTGTTTTGGACTTTGGAGATACCATCATGTTTCTCTGCTGTATTATGGAAATTCACTGGATAAATATTTATTAAATAAGAGTGTCATGATTTATGGTTGGTTTGGCAATATTTTGACCTCTTTAATTTAAAATACAATCATTGTGTAATGTGCTTCACAGTTGTTTTGGACTTTGGAGACACCATCATGTCTGCCGTATTATGGAAATTCATTGCATAAATATGCATTAATTAAGGGAGTGTCATTTTTTATGCTTTGGGCACAGAATAGATATAGGGCTTTGGGTGGGGTGGTGAAATCATAGGTTGTTTTTTTTTGGGAGGGGGTTACCAGAGTTTGAGGAGTAATTGGGGGGGAGGATCATGAAAGTTTTAGTTCTGGCAATATTTTGACCTCTTTAATTTAAAATATATTTATAGAACAGGTAAAATATGTTTATTAAAAATGTATACCACAAATAGAGCATAAATTTACACAACAAGATTTTTATTATGTGTCGAGTTTTTTTTTACCCAACCCCAACAAAACATCAATATTAAAAGTATTTATTAAAAGTTATTAAAAATCTGTTCTTCTAAATGTAGTACTTTGCAAAAGTCTGAAAAGTCTATCCAACCCCAACAGAACACACCAACATTAAAATTTAAGATAAACCACTATAAAAGTGCATTCTTCTAAATCTAGTAATTCACAAAAGTCTGAAAAGCTACCCAACCCCAACAACAGAAAACATCAATATTTAAGATAGATAATAAAGTACGGTACTATAAATGTTAGTGCTTCCCAAAGTCTACGCAAGAGCTACATCATTAACTTTGCTCGTCAATGAATCGTACTCAGCTTTAATTTCTTTGGCAGCTGTCAAAATAGCAATAGGTCCAAGGTTTCTTTTAGTTGCTGCACGTCTTGGTTGTAAAAGACAAGCCGCTTCTTTTCTGACGGATCCGTTATACTTTGCACTAAAAGGCGAATGCTTAACTGGGTGTCACACGCATCTAACATAAGCAGTGCTTTGCAACCCTGTCCCTGACATTCTCCAAAAAGGTCATCATCTGCAAGAGCGACAACATTCTTCTTGCAACTGGGACAGGAAACAGTTTTTGCAATTTCTTGTACCCCAATAACTTTTCCAGTTATTGTTGCAGATGTTAACTGTAGGTTGAGATCAATATCAACTAGCTCTTGGTCAAATGGAGTGGTTTCTGTCGCTTCAAATTCGTCACTTTTGGGTGTGTTTAAGTATTTTTCACCCCTGTATATTCTTAGTTTCAAGTTTTTAAAAACATAGGTGGTATTTTCTCTCAAAGTATCCACATAGGAACCCCAAAGTACTGCTTTTATACAGCTGGTTGTATCTCTCAGGATGACTTCTTGCTTCTTTAACATACCTTGATGCTGAGTATGAATCCTTTTCACACCGGTAATTTGCACAACTTGTGCTTTTAACGAGATGAGTTGTTCATTGGCTAACTCATTACAAGCTGAAATGCTCTTTACCATTTCTGTTGTTGATAACTTGTTGGAATACACAAAGTCGACGAAATATTTATATATTGGACAAAAAACGAATAGTATAAGACTGGTTTACCAAATGGAATATACTGTATGGACTATCATTACCTTGGAAAGAAAGAATATCAAAACTTGCAACAAACTGGTCATATCACGTTAAAAGACATATCGTGTATATTCCTAATTGTGTTCTTCTAGACGTTTTGACAAGTGAAGATGGTTTAAAACATTGGTACCAACAATCACGAGCATACATTTAAATATGAAAATCCGAAGTACACTTTATAGTATATATAGTAATTATTGCATGTTGTAATTTCGATATTTCTTAAACAAAATAAATTCATACATGCAGTGTGTATAAGGCAATTTAAGTAAATGAAGTTTACTGGTATAATCAATCCCCAGGACTTTGGTGGTGAGGCAGCACTTTCCTTGCGATAGTAACTTCTAGTTATAGCACTGGGAAGTTTGCCGTTTTTCAGTCATTTTGTATTAGGGACCGGTCATTATTTATGGTGGAGGGTGGCACCGAAAAGAAATGTATTTCGTGGCAAAAATTTTGCTGACCCAACCATTCAAAAAGTAACAAAAAATGATTACCCAACCTCAAGTATCAATTGAAAAATAAATACCCGCCGCCCCTGGCCAAAAACTTTACAAAAAGATACCATTCAGTTGTCACACATGTTCTTTACTACTTAATCTGTGACAGGAGTTTGATAACGGATTGTGAGAAATCTTCTGCAGTCTAAAGTTTCATGTTGTCTGCACATGTACGTTCTTTGAAGACACCATTTGTCTTCCTACAAATCGGAAAAAAATGATCAAGATATGATTGTGATTGATTCACATATTGTATTGACTTATGACTGCCGACAGTGCTTTTTATAGTCACCAATATTTTAGTGAGTCATGCTTTGGAAGTGACAATCAATTTTTATTACCCAACCCTTGAGTTGTTTTATTTTTCATTTACCCAACCTTTTACTTACTCAAAACTTCGTTTACCCAACCATTTTCTCTTCGGTGCCCCCCTCCCCCCCCGCCATACATTATGACCAGGGCGCTTTTATATAGGGCAGTGAAACGGCTATAGGCTCGTCGATCGATGTGTGATGCAATGAACTGGTAACGAGTTTGTTGTGTTTACTATGGCGACGTTGTCTTATGGCAAGGATAAATATGGCGGGAAAACTGAGCTGGAAATTTTGACTGTTTTGTAGTCAAGTTTTGATGAAGAAATAGATATTGGGGGTAAAATTCCGATGTTATACGATAATGTAGTGGATTCTGCTATTGTATTTTCAGGTAATACTGCCAATATTTTAGAGTTTTTGCTCAAAACGCTTGCGAAAACTTACGAACGGTTACTTTCGGAAGAAGCGTAACGTTAAAGGTTTTTAAAACTCTTCGTATATGTACACGTACCGTTCGCGTTCGATAGAATACAATTCACAATTTATTTTAGCCACTAGTTGATCTTTTCAGTTGAAAATCAAGAAATGCTTAACTTGAATTTGTATTTTTTAACGAATCCTTACGAGAAGTTGTCTTGGCCAGCCGGTCAGAAAGATCAAAGTTGGGACGAAACTTTTTCGACTATTTCGCTCAACAAACGTCCGAGCGAGTCGTATTTTGATTCAAAGGCCAAGAAGTAAAATATGTTTACGGCTCAGAATTACTTCAATTGAATGCTTAAAAGTCGTACAAAATTATTAACATAATAACAAAAAATCATGACATGGCCAAAATACAATTGTTGGGTTTTTTTTTGCAGCGAAATAATGGTCTAACGAGGCAAAATTTAACACACAAAAATACTTCACTTTCCAACGCTGTATATTCAATTGCTCAACTCCGAGTCTTATGAAAACTTTTGGAGATAAGCACATAATTATAATCTTTACCATCAACTGTATTTCGAAGTTTGGACGAATTGATAACATGCCCAAATGCTGTTTTGAAAATTTCCCTTCATTCAAGTCATCAAAAGCCCGACTCATTATCCTCAATATTTCTTTCAAAATTCAACTATACAGGCCAAACAAGCATTCGTACGATACACTAGTTACTACTTCGTCGTTACAGTGCAAAAACATCCTCAAGAATTTCGTAATGAAAAAACAGCGAAAATAATACAGCATGAAAAATTACGCTTCTTGTCAACTTTTGCCGAAAAGCACGCTCGTGCCAGTCCTTTTCCGCATCACACATCGATCAGCGCGTTTCACCGCCCTGTATTTAAGCAACTGAGCTACAGAGGCCAGCTGTTGAGCTGTAACCGTAAGTTCATGTTACCTATATATACATGAACTTACGGTTACAGCTCAACAGCTGGCCTCTGTAGCTCAGTTGGTTAGAGCGTGCAGGGCCGTGGGTTCAATTCCTACCAGAGGGCCTTGTGCTGCATTTTTCGCAGTCGTTCCTGGTTATGTCTTAAAATGTATATATTTTCACTTGTATTACAAACCCTAACATCCTAATATTAATTCCACCAAGTGAAGTGCAAGAATCTAAGTTATTCAAGTCCACCTTAACACAACCCGCACACCCGATTACCTATCTATCTATCTATCTATCTATCTATATATATATATATATATATATATATATATATATATATATATATATATATATATATATATATATATATATATATATATATATATATATATATAGTATATATATATATATATATATATATATATATATATATATATATATATATATATATATATATATATATATATATATATATATATATATATATATATATATATATACATGAACTTACGGTTACAGCTCAACAGCTGTTCTCTGTAGCTCAGTTTGTTAGAGCGCTGCACCGGAATCGCAGGGCTGTGGGTTAAATTCCTACCAGAGGACCTTGTGCTGCATTTTTCGCAGTCGTTCCTGGTTAGGTCTTAAAATGTATATAAATATTATTCTCACTTGGATTACAAACCCTAACATCCTAATAATTCCACCAAATGAAGCGCAAAAATCTAAGTTATTCAAGTCACCTTATCACAACCCGCACACCCGATTACCTATATATATATGAACTTACGGTTAATGCTCAACAGCTGGCCTTTGTAGCTCAGTTGGTTATAGAGCGCTGCACCGGAATCGCAGGGCCGTGGGTTCAGTTCCTACCAGAGGGCCTTGTGCTGCATTTTTCGCAGTCGTTCCTGGTTAGGTCTTAAAATGTATATATTCTCACTTGGATTACAAACCCTATAACATCCTATATATAAGCGCCCTGATAATGACCGATCCCTTACACGCTGGAAATTGATACCGCTTTCTGAAAAAAGGTATCCATTTCCCGTGCGTAATACAAAATAACTGAAAAACGGCAAACTTCGAGGGGCTATATTATCCGCTTTTTACAACATTTCACAACGAAACTTCGGAATATTACTAATTTTGTGATGCTCTTTGAAGCCGTGATAACATTTTTGTCTGGACTTGTCTAGATGACAATTTTGTTCATTAGGGAATAGGTCCATTAGGGAATAGGTTCATTAAGTAATGCGTTCTCATAACAATTTATTAAATTACGTCATAGAACTGACGTTTAAACTTATCTTAATTTACGTTAAATATTATAATGCAGTTCGTTGATTAACCTAACCTATTATTGTAATTTGTAAGAATTGTAAATTTTTTGTACTAAAATGAAGCGTACATATGTTTACAAGATAAAAATACGTCTGTAATATTTATTTGGCTGTAATTTCCCTAAGTGAACTTAAGTTATCAATGATCTCGGTCTATCTTACACAATTTTATTACAAGTTACCAAATATTTCTTCGCGATTCATTTAAAATAATGTTGATGTAGTTGCCGGACATTTTTCCGAAAGACACTTTGCCGAAAGACATTTTGCCAACGGACATTTTGCTACAACAACTCTTGCATTAACAATCTGTGATATGCATACTGTAGATTTCCACTTTTTCACACGTTGGCAACCGGATTGAAAATAACCCAACGTGTAATGTTTGTGATGTTACTCTGAGTATATATCCACATCGGGCAAGCTTGAAAAATATGCCTGACCACGGTGGGAATCGAATTTCCACCGTGGTCAGGCATATTTTTCAAGCTTGCCCGGTGTGGATATACACTCAGAGTAACATCACAAGAATCATATTCACCTGCATGAGTACATTACACCAACACAGAAAAAAAACAACGTGTAGTTGAAATTTCCTGATTGGTTTGGTCCCTTGAAATGATGTTACTGTGCACTGTCGCTGATAAGGGACTGTGTAACTTCCCGACGAAGGCCTTCGCTGGAAACGTCGAAGTTCTGCTTGTATTTTTCAGGTAGTTGTATATCCCATTCAACCTGCAGCTTTCTTACATGCATTAATGGATACGTATTAAATTATGTTGATCAATGATTTTGGGTTCTGCCGAATGGTAGTACACATCACTTTTTCAACAATTCATTTTGCCGTTGATTAACTGAAATTTGACTACTGTTGAGTATTAAGCTACGTTTACACGCTGCGATTTGTCGGGCCGATTTTGAAAAAATCCCTATTTGATGTCCCTTCTTCGACATTTAGCGATTTAAACGTTCAATTGAAGATGTCCGCTCTCTCGTCTGTTCATATTATAGTTTTCTGCGTGCGAAAAGTTTTCAACAACTTTACAACGGAAGAAAAATCGTTGAATCGTGAGAAAATCTGTGGTTTTGTTACAGATTTTTCTCCCGATTTTGTGAATCGCAATGTGCTGACGCGAGTACTCACGACAGGTTGTATACATACAGCGAGCAAAATCGGCCCGACAAATCGCAGCGTGTAAACGTACCTTTAAATTACCAAAAACTGGTGCTTGTGCCTAATATGAAATATTCTTAACACCTGCAGATTCAAGCACCATTGCTGCACTATTCGTAACATTTCACATAACATTTATCATTTATATAGACCTGGAGCGAGGGGGGATTGGGCGAAATATTACGCGAATGCCCTGAGCGTCTATAAATGATATATTTTACCGAAAATTAAAAGCCTCCAAGTTGAGAATATAAAACTTGCCACATACATTTGTGAATACGATGTTTTATTTTATTATCGTCAAACACGAAGACGTAAAGCGCGATTCGATGATCAATTTCATGCTCACGTGGCGCAAACTTAGGTTTCTGATTGGACACTTTTAACTTGAGGTATAATATTTGCAAGTAACATTGTTATATGCATTATAGGGTGTTCCTACTACAGTCATTGTGGGTGTACTGAACGAAATCGCGGACGAGTTGGAAAACATTTTACAACGATCGTGCATTTCACTGAGAACTGTTCAAGATATTGGTGTAGATGACCCAATGTTTCACCAAAAGGTTCGTTTTCAAGACTCACTTAAATCAACATGCCACGTTTTTGATGAATACGCTGAATACTCTGGAGAGTTTTGTGACGAAAACACCGCTTACATTAAAGACAGTACGGTAAATAATGTTGGATTGTTAACGGCCAGTGTAACTGAAAATCATGTGTCTTCGAGAACGAATCAATCTTTTCACAAAACTGAATTTTTACCACATGGCAACACAACAAAAAGCAACTGGCAATTGCACCTATCTTCTACATATTCATTATCAAAGTATCCTTCTGTTGACCGTACGTCTTCATGCAAAGACACCCAAAAAGCTGTTATGGAGGACGAATTCGATTGTTGTTTTGATGGACTTACCGTAAGTGAAGGAACACCAAGAAATGTTGGAAGGCCTTTTTCGACACCTACAAGTTCTATCAAGCCTTACAATGATAATATAGTGAAAGCATTGGCAAGGAAGAAACCGAGTCCTTTGCTTGGTGAGAGAAACTTTGGAAAGAGTAATTTAGAATTAAACAATGACTCTCTTTTAAATTGTGCTTCTATATCTGACGGATGTGGATTGAGTTTAAAACAAAAAAACGCTAACTTAAAGTTTTCAGGGAATCATAATTCGGATTTAAGTAAGAATGATTCTGAACTGCGGTGTATGTCGGAGAAACTGTCTATTCACAGAGATAGTAGAAACGAAGTATTTGCGAGTAAAAAGATTCCTAAGATAATGGATGTGAAGAATGTACTTCTTAGAAGTCGTCATCTTACAGGTCAGTCGACACTTGAACCATCTACACTGTCACAGACTCAGGATTGTAACACTAAATGTAGTGACATAAACAGAGTTTTGGGCGGTGGTTGTAATAAGGTTGGCAATAGAAGCAATTCAATGGTATCTAAAGGGAATTATGAGCATCAGGTGGTACAGAGTTCTTTTGACATCAATCACGAACCACGTAACGACGAAACTGAGACTAGTTATCTAGTTGCGTGCCGAAGGGACGATTATTGGCTTAATTTTTTAGGTCGTAGTTTAGCCCATGGAAAAGAAAATGAAATGTCGCTAGCACTGGAAATTCTTAAAAAGCAATTTACATCTTCAGAAATGGCCCGTCACGAATTCTCGATTCAGTTGGATCTTATTAGTGTCCAGACTGTTTTAGGACCGCCCGTGTGTAACTCCTGTGTACTGGAAGGTGCTGTGGTAGAACTTTCTAAAGAAAACCAATGCATAGTAGCATGTGATATTGACATCCCAAGGCGAATTGCTTTGGTTCAGGGTGATATCTCTTACAATTACCGACACCCTGGGTTTAACGATTCTGTACAAGTAACCCAAACTTTAAACAAAGATGATTTCTGCAACTCAAATTTGAATGCCCAAAGCAAGTGGATGGATCGTGTGATGTCTCTGGTAAAAGGTTTACATTTAGGCGTTGTTGCAGTACATGGTCAAATAACAAGTGTACTTCGAGATCATTTGCAAGCCTTGGATGTGGTTGTGCTTGAAAATTTAAGCAACCACCAGCTCGATGTTCTCTCAAAAATGACAGAAACGTCGATAGTTCCTTACATTTTGGATTTAACTGCATATGATCTTGGAAAGCCAGTTGTTGTAAGAATTTGGGACAGCGGTTGGTCTTCTGGTAAACATTCAGCAAAATCCGACGTAGTTCAAACATTCATGTTTGGTCAAATCAGCCTTTGGTCTGATGAACAATTTCAGAAATTGACTTCTGTCGTATATTCTGTTGCGTTGTGTGGTCCATTACAAGATTTGGTGAATGATAGTGAACTGAAATTTTGGAATTGTGTCCATCGTTTACGGAATGCTATTGAAGATCAATGTGTATTGCCTGGTGGAGGAGATATAGAAGGAATTTGTGTTAAACACTTAGAAGATATCAGAGGTAAAATATGTGCATATTGTATCTGTTTGTTATAATTGTCGGGACACCGAGACGGTGCAGGCTAATAGCAACTAATTTGGGATGGGATGCAAGTAGCCAGCATAACCTTTCTGTAGAGATGCCCACTCGGGGTTAAAATTCTGCACGAATGTCGTTCTACAACTAAGTTGGCGTACGTCTCATCGATGCTCACATGCGATTTTTTAAACTAGATATATACAAACATTCTTTATTTATTTCTTGTAAGACAGTCAAGTATAGCAAATAGGAAGGTTTCGTTAGTGTTTGCCGAGTTTTCAAAGCATGAGAAAAGGAGCGTTATTACAAGTAGCAAATTCAAGGCAATTTACGAGCTAACCGTCTAAACAACGTGAAATGTTCGGTATAGGTATTTTTCTTGGTATAGGTATTTTTTTCATGCTTAAAAGCATGAAAATTAAACACGAAGGATATATATATATATATATATATATATATATATATATATATATATATATATATATATATATATATATATATATATATATAGCTTAAGATTTTGGTTTACGAAACACAAACAGTGCTCAATAGCA
>CACRXK020003519.1:1486-35807 GCA_902702795.2 Paramuricea clavata | reverse complement strand
ATCTTCTGGAATACAGGTGGTAGTTCTATTTGATTGTTTACCAACTCACTGATCCGCTTATCGAGCTTTTCTGTTGTGTCACCTACTTTCCACATTATGTTTCTAGTTGATGCTACCAGTCCTATGATTACAGCTGATGAGGAAATTAGAACAGCTGATAAGATGCCTGCATTCTCCTTTGCCCATAACCTGAGCCTCTGCAGTCTCCTACGATCATTCCGTTTAATGAGATCCCTCTTTTTCACCTTATCTCTTAAGTTGAGAAGTTTATTTAAGTTTGACTCTCTTCGGTAATCATTTGACAGCATTCTGATGTATCTCAGTTCTTCCGACTTTTCTTTGAAATCTTCCTCGTCCAAATTCGATAGTATCATATCATTTAACAATCTATCTCCCCTATCCATTAGATCATCGTATGACAGATTAAATAGGTCAGGGAATTTCTCAGCTAATTGCTCTCTCGTAAGGTCCTCGCTCAATATTTTTCTCCTCCTCAGTTCCTGTACGTAATTAATTTCCTCGTTAATATCCTGGGTCTCCTCAGTAGTTTCGCTTTCCCTAAGATCCTTGTCAAGGTACGGTAATTCGCTATCTAAAGCGTCTATATCCATTTCTTCATAGTTTGGATACTTCTCCTTCAACTCCTTTATTTTCTGGTCATCGTATTCCTCTTGATGTTCCTCCATAGCTAATTTACTTTGTGTAATAGTTGTATACAAGTAGGGCAGCTGCTACAGCTAGAACCCATAAATTAGACGCTAACCAAGCAATTCCTTTAGCTCCCCATGATAGCGCCGTTGCAACTGCGTTCAGGATTGGAACTAGAATTGGCCCTGCTTTCTTTGCTAAATTTGCTAATGCTTTTGCTACTTTACCAGTGGCCTTTGCTGTCTTCACAATGGCTCCCCTAGCATGGATTAATAAGGCTGTAATTAAACTAGCTGTTGATACTGCTATCCCCACAAGTCCCACTTTTTCCTTTCCTACCCAGTCTATAAATCTACGTAATCTGGCAATGTCTTTTAGTTGTGCCTCTCTTGCTTCCTCTACTGTTCTCTGCTCTAGTGTCCTATCCCTAGCTTCCTTCAAACTGTCAATTCTTTCTATAAGGGAATTGTACTCAGTTGTACCTTTCGCTGAGCCGGCTCGTCTCACGACCTCATTAATAGCTTCGTTAAAGTAGTCAGCCTGAATTTGTAACGCTCCGTTGGGACCTGTTCTGCCTTCTATGCTTGATCCATCAGGTGGGTTAAGAACACCTCTCAGTTCATTGTTTTCTTGCATTGTTAGCCCTGGAAGATCTCCTAGTTGTGCACCTATGTCTATTAACTCAATGTTCTCACGGTCGGCGAATTCCTCATCACTGGTATCGAATTGTGGCTCTTCTTTAGTGTCCTCGTAAATTGATTCATCACTTCCAATTATATTGTCAGGATTCGTAGGTACCTCTTTTATTTTCTTTAGAAGGTCCTTGTATTCTCTCAATGCAATGGAGTTCTTGGAGTACACAGGTTTTCTGGTCTTACCACGTTTCATTATTTGTGTCCCACTTTTGTTAATACCTTGTTCACTTCTAAATACCAACACCTCTGTGCCATCTTTGAGTGTTCTTACAGATGATCTCTTAATAAGTTCCCTGACATATTTATTCTTAGGGTCTAGTATTAGTCCCTCCTTACCTTTAATAACTCTCGCGATAGCTTGAACACGCTCTACCTGGTTTTCGAAATCTCTCTTTTTATTTGCTGTTGAAATCTTATTTAGTTTCTCTAGGCGGGCTTCTATTTCGTCCCAGTCAGCGTCAAATGATTCGTTGATTGCATCTAGCACATCTGGAAGTACATTGTTTGGGTCTTCCACAAAATCGACTCCTTGAATGGTTGTGCTTCCTGATGGACCGCAGATGTTCACTGTACCATCATTTCCTTCGGTGAAAATTGTTTCTTCTATTTCACGTCTCTCCATAAGATTCTTTAAATAGTCTAGTTCACTTTTAAGATCAGTTATTACTATAGGATCATCACCATACATCGCCTCTCCCTTCACCCTTGTATCTAACCTACTAAAAGCTGTCGCTAGGTCATCATAATTGAGGTCGTCATATTGAGGATACGTCTTCTCTGTCTCCTCCAACTCAATGTCATCGTAGTCCTCCATAATACTTTAACTTATGTTAGGGACTTGATGTCTCCAGCTGGTATCCAACTGTTAAATTTGTCATCATAACCTAACCACTTAACTAGGGCCATCTTTTTACCCTTCAATGTTCTTCTTCTTAGTACTTTCTCTATTCTGAAATCAGGTTCTCTTCCTTCAGCGCTATACAGTTCTTGTTCATAGAATCTGCCAATTATTGGTTCATCAGCACTGTCTTTTATTGTATACGTGTTTGGATGGCCGTGATACACTTCCGTCACAGTGAACAACTCCTCTGTGAAATTTGCTTCATACCCTTTTGTGAACACTGATTTGTACTTTGAGATCCTGACACTTTCTCCGACAGCAAACTTTGGTTCTGACGGCTTGCCTAAATTGTGACTAAAAAGTGTCTTCCATACTTCAGTCCAGTTGGACTCATTTACACTGTCCGGTGTTGTTTTAATTGATCTGTTCACTGAACTGTTGTAATTATCAGTTAAGTCTTGAAGGATGTCTAACCATTTATATGTACTGGCACTGTAAAAGTACTTCCACATTAGTGCTTTTAGTGTTCTGTTAAACCTTTCCACAACTGCGGCCTTTTTGTCTGAGTAAGTAGAGAAAAACTCAATGTTATGTTTATTGAGCAATGACTTTACATCTTTGTTGTAGAACTCTGTACCCTGATCAAACTGGGCAAATTTTGGGTATTTAACAAAACGATTATTAAATTGCTCTAAAATGTTACTGACTGCGTCCTTCATTGATGTCGCGTTTTTCCTGTGCACTGGTACTGTGAATGCGTACCTACTCAGTATTTCAATGGATGTGAGAATCCATCGGTATCCCTTGTTCTTGTCGTCATATTTCGTCATGTCAACTAAATCCATTTGTAACTGTTCACCTAAAGTTTGGACGTACGTCTGTCTGAACTTATGTCTCCTGAATACTTGCCTGTACCTAGTGTATGTATCTTGCTCGTTTATCCATTTCTTGACCTGGTTTCTGGTTACTTTAAGTCCGTCTGATACTGCTCTAAGATATAGTTTCTCTGGTGTTTGGAATCCAGTCTTAGGATTGTAGTAAATATCTCCTAGTCCCTGTTATTTCATAATATCATCGTCCATCTTATATTAACCAATGTAAGCTCGCTACTCAAGGTACATCTCAAGTAGCACTTCACCTATATCAATAGGTTTCCCGTCTTGATCTATCATGTGGAATACAAGTTCTGAGAATGAACCCTTAATAACTGAAATCCTGCTTTCAACATCAATGTGACAACTTGGAACTGTGACACTTGTTATTACATCGCTGGGTCTTCCCCAAGGGTTAACGTTGTAGCTGTTACTTACCAGACTGCAGTGTATATTTACGTATCGTAGACCGTTGTTAAAGTCAACTTTGCTATCACTTGTCAAACTCCTTCCTTTTAGCAGAATCATAGGATTATTAAATCTACTAAAACCTAACATGGTCAGTAATCGTGTTTCTATTGTGATATCTTGTTTTACTGCCTCTATTTGACATCCTGCAGTTTCAGCAAAGTAGGTTAGCTTAACACCGTGTCTTTCAAGTAACTTCTTCATACTGTCAAATGTGTAGTAACCTTTATTAACAATTACATCAGATTCTCCATCATCTGTTTTCACTTTGAGAATAGTTGTTGGTTCCCTTATGTTAAAGTACTCCCAGAATACTGATACTCTCTTCATAAAGACTGATTTATAGTTGCTTGTTAGAACTGAGTTCTGTAGTGATACAACTGTGTGCGAACTCTGGAGTAAAATTGTGAACTTCATCTTAATAACATACGTTAGGTTATTAAGAATGAGACTAGGTGGAGGACAAGTTGGTAAGTCGCCGTATCGGTCGTACCAAGACTATGAAAAAAAGTATGGAAAACATGTTGATCCTGTTGCTGCTAAAAATGCAGAGAATGCTGAGAGGGCTAGATTTATTAAAAAGTACCCTCACGCTGACATGAATAGGTTTAAATTTGAAGCAAAGGCTACTAGTAGTGGTGATATAGGAGTTATCACTTGGTTTGTTGATTTAGATGGTATATCTTCATATGATATTAGATATGACGGTTTCAAGAAGAATAAGGAGTTTACATCTTATCTCACAGGTACTAAGAATATTATTACCCCCGCACAGTTTATACCTATGACTGACATGAAACAGCCTCCCATTGAGAAAGTACCTAAGGTGACAACACCTTCTCCTAAAGTTCCCCTGAAATCAAAAGGATGGCCACGTCTTTGGAATAGTAATGGCACCGTTCAAGAATATAAACCTCTTGTATTTCCAAAGGATCCTACTTACGATGAGAGAAAGTTAGGGCCAAGTAGGGTTCTGGTTCATGATGATGGCTATCATATTAATACATATCGACCTCCTGTAAGTCTTCCCTACAACTTTAACAGCTTTAAGATCTATTTAAATAAAAACAGTTATTTCATGTCTAACTTCCCTAATGCTGGTGTAGGTTGGGATGAAGGTCCTAATTTAACTAATAAGGATGTAAGAAAAGTTTCCTTTAATACGATACCATACACTAGAATGTTTTCTGGCGCCTACATAGCTAGCTATCTCAGCGGTGTATCCTTAGAACACGTTCGTGAAAGTAATTCCGTTCCTAAAATAATAACATCCATTATGAGGTACCATCTTTACTACACAACTAGAAAGCTAACAGTTAGTAAGGATGCTATTGATAAACTTGGTGTTAACCTTGACATTGTAAAAAAACACACTCCGATAAATCAGAATTATATTATTGACGAAAGTGGTGCTACGACTACTGCAGGACCATTGTCTGGTAGCGATTACCTTTCATTCATAGCTGAAAAAAGCAATGGCTTTACTAAGTTGGGTGTTGAGCTTATCCAGGAGAGTATTGAGTCCTATGTTTATGCTATGTTGGGATCTCAAGCTAATACAAGGTGGTCAATAGAAGGAAACGGTCCAAAGGCTCTTCAAACACAACGTGACTTTAGAACTATTGTGAAGTCTACTATTTTACAAAGTAATACGGTAACAACAATTAGCAACATGAGGAAAGCTGTGAGGGACACTAATGTGATTCTAAACACTGCTCTATCCCCTGGAATAGTTTTAATCCCATCGAACTTTATTATTCTAAAAACTCCGATACTTGGTTATAATAACCTTCTAAAGACGGCAACTAATGCAATGAAATTTGGGGTGAATCCTAAGGTAAATTATGTCGGTGTTAAGCAAGTTGATCCTCCAAAGAAACAGCATCAAAATAGCACACCAGTTCACCACCTTGATACTCTTAGTGGAAACATAAAAGTTCCGGGGAGTCCTGTAAGTGTTGCACCTCAGGTTGTTCCTATCACGAGGCGTAAGGTGGTCAGTACACGTGAGTCCTTAGGTGATGGTGCTTTAGCTGGACTTCGTATCGGGTCTGTTGCTGTGTTTCTTATATTGAGAACTGTTCTGTGAAACATTGTGTATGTTATAAAAAATGGCTCTCTATCGAGGATACAACAAAGGTGTAAATAAAGTTGACCCATCAAGTGGTAGTGTGTTTGATAAGGACGGATTTACCATGAAGGGTGACATTGAGATGGACGGTAATGAGGTGAAGGGTTTAGGTGCACCTACAGATGATACGTCTGCGGTCACAAAAAAGTGGGTGGATGATGAAATCGTTAAACAGGCTTCTATTACAATTCAACCAGCAGGGTTTACTATGACTGGGAATATTAAAATGGGAAATAATAAGATAACTAATCTTAAGTCTAATGGGGGTGACTTCAGTGAGGCGGCTAATGTGCAGTATGTACACACGTATGCATGGAACAACTATCTTGCCACAAATGGATTCAATAAGATGAAAGGTGTACTGAATGCGGGTGGATTTGAAATACAGGGACTTACCACAACTGCAAGTAGAAGTGATAGTGCAGTGTCGCGTTTCTATTTATATCAGTGGTCAAATGGTAAGTTCCTACCACTGGACGGTTCGAAATCAATGTCAGGTAATATTAGCATGGCCTCCAATGAAATAGTGACACTAGGTGATCCTACAACCGGTAAGTCTGCAGTTCATAAGGATTGGGTAATTAGCATGCTAAATAAACCACTTGACATTGCTGAAAACATTGACATGAAGGACCATGAAATTAAGAATCTTAAGGATCCCTCTGAAGACAAGTCTGCCGTTAGCAAGGGATGGGTAACTAGTATGCTAAATAAACCACTTGACATTGCTGGAAACATTGATATGAAGGACCATGAAATTAGGAATCTTAAGGATCCCTCCGAAGACAAGTCTGCCGTTAGCAAGGGATGGTTTAAATCAAACACCAGCAATTTCCCTAAGCTGTCTGGAGGTAATAATCAGTTTATCCGAGGTAATGTTCTATTTGACGAAGTTCCACATACTAGTAAGGACCCTCCTACCTCAAGTGGTCTAGTAAGAAAAGGTTTTTTAGATAAGAGTCTAGCCTATTACGTTCATCGTAACGGTTTAAATAAAATGACAGGTGACCTCCGGATGGACGGACACGAAATTAAAAATGTTGGTGATCCAACAGATGGTAAATCAGCTGTGTCTAAAAAGTGGGTACAGGATAATGTAGGTTGGGGAGGCAGAAAACGTAGGTCCCTAGGTGGTGACCTGGATATGTCCGGAAATGAAATAGTAAAGTTAGGTGATCCTACAACTGACAAGTCTGCTGTTCCCAAGAAATGGGTCATTGATCATGTTAGTGGAAGTTCTGTTAGTAGTAGTGGATTTACAATGACAGGTAGTATTGACATGGGAGGACATAGTATAACAGGTCTTGCAGGTGGTGCTGTAGGAGACACAGCTGCACTCTCAAGTAAGACGCTAGACACTTGGGGGCTACAATTTCTTAAGCGTGATGGTGGTACACTAGCAAGTAACTTAGATGTAAATAATTTCGAGTTAATAAAGGTGGCCAACCCGACAACTGATGGTTCTGCTGTTAATAAGAAATGGGCAACTGATGAGTTCATGAGTAGTAGAGGTGGACTGGTAAAGGGTGATTTGGATATGGGGGACTCAAGTGGTATTCTTGATCTAAGGGACCCGGTAAATGATAAGGATGCAGTTAACAAGCAATGGGTAGAAAAAATTTCCTAAAACCTTCCTCAGGTCTTGTACAAGCAGTGGCCGATAAGAGATACGTAAGAATAAACCGTCCCATTCACGCAGAATGGATCTGGGGTTATCGTGGTGTATCGGTTGCAACAACAAGGTACTATGCTTACTGTCATGATCAGATTCCACCTTCATGGAGAACAGATACTATTAATAATATGACAGACCTCAACCTTGAATCAATTACTATTAAATCAGATTTCCCAAGTCTTTCAACTGTTCTAAATATACCCTTAGGACTCATTCTATGGGCTACTGTATGGGAAAAGCAGTCTAATGGAAAATTTACACAGGTTAAAAAGGAAATCGTTCTCAGTACAATAGACTTAAGAAGACTGTCACACACTTGGTTCAATGGAACTTACACAAGTAATGGTGGAAGTACAGCTTGCTACGTCTTCAAGGGTAATAGTATGTTCTATTTAGGAAACCAGGCTGAGTTGGTAAATAACACGCTAGCCTGGTGTATTATAGTTAAACCGGAACACTCAATGCCAACCGGTTCGAGTATGGACTTGTCTTTTTGCTGGTCACTTCGATATTCAGGGTCAGGTGGACAACATGTGTTGTATCATAAAGTATCATGTCAAAGTGGCGCTCATGCTTCTTCTGTTTGGGTAATATCTGTGGCTGTCGTAGGAGGTCTAACAAGAATGGGAAGGCTGGTGATATAAATATCTCTGTATCCAATGATATTTCTCTGTATCCAATGAGGTGACCACACAGGGTGAAAAGGATAATGCCAACAGTGTATCCGGACCACAAGGGCCCCCTGCCTTGTGTACCCCCAAGGAGGAAATAAAAGTTGTCAAAGAGGCTTTGGAATAGGAAGGTTGGACGATATTGGGAAAGTGTAGGATAATCGTGCTAGAGTCTCAGCTGGACTGGTAAGGTGATCACGAAGCTTTGAGATAAGTTAAATGAAAAAACAAGAATAGCAGTTTCACATTCTAATTAAATGGACCAACCGTTAATTTTAATATAATAAAAATATATAATAAAAAATAAATTTTTACCGAAGAAAAAAACTAGTGGTCTCGCTCAAAAGCTAGTGGTCTCGCTACGCTAGTTGCTATACTACTAGATATTGATTTTGTCCACGAGAAACATGGGGTTTGCAGCTGTGACATTTCTCTGTAAAACATCATAGGCCGTAGGATGAGCATCCAAAAGATGCAATGCCGATTGCACCTCTCGTGGAACTACGTAATTTTCGCATAATTCAGAATCCGTTGCTCCCCAAGCGAAACAGGTGCACAATTGGGAAAAATATTCCTCCAAAGTTTGATATTTTCGCGCTTCGAAATATTCGAACTGCCATTGTTTTGGTAGCAAATACGCATGCGCATGTCAGCGAAAGTCGCAATGCGCACGCGCAGACAGGAAAAATTGATTTTCGCTGGGCTATCTTTAAAACAGGGAACGGGGAATCCGGGAATCCGGGAATCGGGGAATCCGGGAATCGGGGAATCTGGGAATCCGGGAATCGGGGAATCCGATAACAATTTTATAAAAATTTAAATAAAAATTTTATTCAATTTACAATTTATGCAATAAAAGAAAATGAAGCTTAATCGAAAGTTTGACGTCACACCAAAATTGCAAGACACGAAGTCGTGAAAAAAACCAGTTTAATACTTTTAAACGGGCATTAAATGTAAACTTCACGCAGGATATTAACTAAAGCGAATGTGTAATAGCCATGATTGCGCTAAATTAAAGAGTTTCGGTATGCATTGTCGCCATTTTTTGTTGGCACTTACATGTAATATAAATATTTCATTGCTTTGATTGTGATTGCGATTGTCAAATATAATAGCGGTAACACGTTTGCAAGTCGCTTTTTCCTGCTGACATTCATGATGTAATATGATATTTCATTGCTTTGATTGTGATTGTCAAATATAATAGCGGTAACACTTTTGCCAGTCGCTTTTTCCTGCTGACATTCATGATGTCTGGAGTGCATGGAAGCTTTAAAATGCGGCTAATTTGACAACTAGGTTACCCACAGGGCAGTAATGCTGCCTTTGACAGCAAAAGACAAACTACAGGGTGTTCAACGAGTCCAGGGCTCTCAGAACGGAATTCCAAATTTTCCTTAGACTCAGCGGTAAAAATTCCTTAAATCGACAAAAATTTCCTTAGACCCTAGTTTCCGAGGAACACTCCAGTGGCGCGCGATCATAGGCACAATTGGCGCGAAAATATGTAAATAACTTTTTTACATCAGAAAATGGCGGATTCTGAATTTTCTGATTATGAATCCGAGGGAAGCGCTCCAAAAAAGACTAAAATTTAAAAAAAAGTACAAACAACAATTTCGAACGGAATGGACAAAATATCCTGCTTTTAAACATTGGCTTGCTGTACCAAAAAAACATCATGCAGAGTTTGCTGCAAAAAAATTCGTGTTCGAAAACTGCGCTTCAAAGACACAGTGAGTCAGAGTCACTCAGAGACTTGAAGAACGAAGTATGAACAATAAAATTGAAGATGATCAGCGATTTCAGTGAAAACTACTGCCAAAAACTTTCATTAGGTCAATGGATATAACTTATAAGTATAACAAACAGTGTAATAACTAATTACTGTTTGGAGTGTGTTTTTCAACTCAAAATTCCTTAAAAATTCCTTAAAAATTCTATTTCCTTAAAAGTCTCCTTAAAAAGGTCAAAATTTCCTCAGTTTAAGGAAATTTCCTTAACAATGAGAGCCCTTTACGAGTCCTTCCTAAAATTGGGCAAGCCTGGGAAATACCGCCTGCCATGCAGGCTAATTATTGTTATCCTTGTTAACCCATTTATGGACAGTATCCTACCACTGACTGAGTATTAAAATCGTCTGGCGTTGGACAGGGTAAATACTAAAGTAGGGGTCATTACTGTGCTGATGAATTAACAAGAGCCATTGGCAGATAGGTTTGTCAACCCATTTACTGGCAGTACCCTATACCACTGACGAGTAAAATCTTCTGGCGCTCGACAAGGGAAGGGCGCATTGCCAGCTAATGGGTTAAACCACCGTGGTTAAACATAAGATTTCATGATGCTCCAGGAAATGTAAACAAGCTATCAGTGTGACATCCCAGTTTATATATTTATATACTCGGAATATTGATTTCTTGGTACATACAAAATTATTTTAAAGTATAACAACCAGCGAAGACGTAAGGCACTAACTACCCTGCGCGGCTGCGCGCAGACTATATAACGACATATATATGTCATCCGTCCAGTCCGTCCGTCATTCATCCGTCCGTCCGTATCCGTGTTTTATCCTAACCCGTTTTTAAAACACAAAGTTTGCATTTAATTAAGGCAGTGCGGTTCGTCATGATCAATATTTTCAAAAGCGGCCAATTAGACCAGGGGTTAAAGGGCAATGACAATGACATGCAGGTGACATTTAACATTGCGTCTCACTAATTAAAATTTGCGTGTTTAGTAGTGTTTATCAAGGAAAGCAAAACTATACAAGACAATCTCACATGTGGAGTTTTTTCACTTACAGTATGTACTGCCTTGTGATGCAGTACAAGTATAAATACAAATGACAAAGCATTTGTAAATCCTAAAACATAATTAAATCATACGGCACATTTAAGATTTTTTAAAATATCGTATTTCAGCCGTGTTTACACTGTTTGGCGCATTCGCTGCGTTATATTCATTTACATGTATATACACAGAAAAGCATCTCATTGTCCTTGCAGACCATAGGCAAAAAGCATTTGTCAACCATGCACATACCAAATTTAAGCAATCGTTAAATCATATACATGTCATGGAAAGAATATGGAAATAATGTTGAATGAAAGCTAGCATCGCGCGAACCACTGCGTATAATTACAAAAGCATCGCGTATATAAATGGTGAAAGCACCGCGTATAATACTGGAACCACCGCGTATAATGGCGAAAGCACCGTGTATAATGCCAAAAGCACCGCCGTATAATGCTAAAAGCACTCAACAAAATGCCGTTTGATCACTTTAAGCCAGCTATGTCTTACCATAAAAGAAGACCTAAGATGAAACATGATCACATTGCCTGTTTGCCTTATGCCTGACCGCGCTGCACCACGGTTAAAATTCACTGGTACCGTCATGCAATGCGCCAAATAGAAAATTTTGATTTCGACCCACAAAACAAAATTAGGATCTGCTGCCTTGCTCGCTCGCTTCAGGCTCGCTCGCTGCGGCAGCAATCACAATCAAAGCAATGAAATATCATATTACATCATGAATGTCAGCAGGAAAAAGCGACTTGCAAACGTGTTACCGCTATTATATTTGACAATCGCAATCACAATCAAAGCAATGAAATATTATATTACATGTAAGTGCCAACAAAAAATGGCGACAATGCATACCGAAACTCTTTAATTTAGCGCAATCATGGCTATTACACATTCGCTTTAGTTTATATCCTGCGTGAAGTTTACATTAAATGCCCGTTTAAAAGTATTAAACTGGGTTTTTTCACGACTTCGTGTCCTGCAATTTTGGTGTGACGTCAAACTTTCGATTAAGCTTCATTTTCTTTTATTGCATAAATTGTAAATTGACTAAAATTTTTATTTAAATTTTTATAAAATTGTTATCGGATTCCCCGATTCCCGGATTCCCCGATTCCCCGTTCCCTGTTTTAAAGATAGCCCATTTTCGCAGTGGGTTTTTCCCCCGTAAAAATAACGAAATATAATCATCAAACCTTGTAATATTAACGAATAAATACACACAAATTACATATTGTTTAAAACACATTGTACATTTTCCTTGCTCGTATGGTAAATCACTTCAATTCATTGGCTATATTGAGTATTGTTTCAAAATATCATTTAACGTTTAATTCAAATTTTCAACATCCTAAGGCCAAATAAAAAAAAAATACTTGGTTAGCGTCACCGCCCGCCTGTCGATTTCTGCCGCCTTTGAATTTTTAAATTTTTTATATAAATCTCTTCGTTTTACAGTTTACAACAGTCTAATATTTGAAAATTTTCTCATACTCAAACCTTCGCACTGTACGCCCTCCCGCCTCTGAAAATTTGTGAGAGTGTGACGCTAACCAAGTATCTTTTTTATTTGGCCTAATTCAAGACAAATTTGTGTGAGGTACAAACCAACCTGCATCAAACAGGACGGAGAATATATAAATATACATAAAATTCACACGATCAAGGAAACTAAATATTTCGCTAAACTAATGCCTTGGCCCAACATAGGGGCATTGTTGCGGAAATATTCGTGATTTTCAATGTTTGCTCAAATGTTTCCTGTCTTCCATATCTGGAAACATTTAACAGTTATTCTACGAACTCGAGTCGTATATACCTTGGGTAAAATTCGTAAGTGTATTAATTGATCAAGAGTTGATATGGAAGAACCACATCAACTCCGTTCTGAAAAACATAATTAAATCTGCGGGTCTGATTGCTAAACTAAGACATTTTACGAACAAAATCACTTCGAAATTGATTTATTATGCATTGGTCTATCCATACCTCACGTACGGAAATCTAGTTTGGGGAAGTACATACCCGACAAGGTTACAAAAGTTACTAAATGTGCAAAAGAAAATTGTACGACTAATCTGTTTTAAATCTTATATGGATCATTCTGAACCAATATTTTTACAATTGAAAATCTTGGATATCCCCAGTACAAAATTAATGATTATCTATGCAGCTTATTTATGTATCGCTTCAATTATTGTCAAAATTTGCCAGACTTTTATGATGATTACTTCAAACAAAATAACGAACTATACAACTATAATACCCGAAATTCTACCAAGTTACATGTAAGCTATAAGAGAACAAACTATCGCAAATACACTGTATTTAAACCATCGCACGTCAAGAATGGTATGCTGCCTCGCTGCGCTCGGCAGCAATTAACCTCCATGTGGGCATGCGTCATTGTGATAAAACGTTTTAGTATTTTTGCACAAGTAAACATAATAAACCTTACAACCTGATTAGTCAAATTTGACGTCTTAAGCCGTTATATTCACCTACAGTGCAGGTGAATATAACAAAACTGAAATTTTCAAAATGGCGGCTAGCCGTTTTGTGGACTTTACTGATAAAGAAATAAGCGAAATTAAAATAAATTCAGTACCAAATAACACAAAAGACTTGTGTAAAAATACTAAAACAATTATTTTCCTATAATCCCCGATATCGCCTATATTCCCCGATAATCACCTCGCCTTCGGCGAATAATTGTTAAATGATAATAAGAAAAAGTGGAGACATGATTCGTCATCAAGTGCGCATTCTATATCTATTATTTCTATGGTTAAACCGCACAGGAACAAATCTAGCAATAATATAAACTTTATCTCAAAACACTGACCATGTCAACTTAAGCTGCTTTCCGCAAGGGGGGGGGGGGGTGCAAAAAAGAATAAATCAAAGGCCGTTGAGGCCGATCAAATGAAGGTGACGGAAAAAATTAGAGCAGTTTGCAGTTGTTTTTGGAAACCGGGCACCGTGCGAATTTTGCCATTTCACCCATTTTCCGTGCTTCATTTGCCAAATAAAAACAACGAACACGTGCTCCAGCCCGATTTCCGGTTCTGAAAGGCCCGATTTGCAGGCAAACAGTGCTCGCAAAGCAGACTGGTTATTTCCCATTAATTGTTTAACTGCCCTACACTCACCTCACACTCATGTAACCACAACGACTCCCAGATATTGCTTAGCAACATCCGTGAGTCAAAAACCAGCAGAAGTAAGCCATTTACAGAGATTTAGAAAAGAACTAAGCTACATTGTATATTGGTCTATTTACAACATACGTTATTTTATTGTTACGTTATTTTATTGTAAAGGTGTAAGTGGCAATTTTATTTTTTAAAACAACAGAGAGACTTGTTCTCCTTATTTCCTTTGGGTGGTGAGTTCCAATGTTAGTAGTAATATAGGTACCGTTCGGGCCCCTTTTTTGCGGTGGAGTGTGGTGGAGTTTGAGGTGGTGGAGGGAGGTGGTGGAGTTTGAGGTGGTGGGTGTCCACCACCTCTTTTATAATTAATATTCGTACAAATGAGGGTGCGTGGTGACGTCACTTATTAGTATACAATACGTTATAGTTATATACAATGACGTCACGCGGGCCTGTTTGGACGGGGATAAAACTTGCTGACTAAGCATTTTTTTACGTGGCTCCACGTGTGTGATACAATAGAGGGATTAATCTTGGCTTGCTATGATTTGAGGTTTGAGGAGTGTTTTTTACATTTACAGATGTTGCTAGCGTTCCCATATCTAATATTTAAATCCCGGTCTGGCATATGCCAAAAATAGGGCTAAAAACAAGAGAATATGTAGTTGTCTGGAGTATTATAAGCACAGCTATAGCATTTTGCTGTTATTGTCAAGTGATTTCTATAACTTAGCTCATAGAGGAATAAAAAATCTGATACTATATGAAATAGCATGAGTGTTATATATCTTAAACTTATATATTCGGGGTATACAGCTATATGTTTTGTTGTTAAGTGATATATAAATATTATCAAGCGTCAAAACGCTGAGGAGTAGCATGTGGTAGGAGTTACGTATCTACAATTAAACTAATATTTAAATCCAGGTCTGCCATATGGGGTCTATATACGAGAGAATATGTTGCTGTCTAGAGTTATATAAACACATGGAAGTTAGAGGTCATGATATATAATTGTCAAGCGATTTCTATATTTTAGTGCTAGGTTTTTAAAGTACTAAAACTCGGATAAGGTTAATAAATTTAAGCTATATTAAAGCACATCGGTTGCTATGTGTTGTTAGGGTGACACTAATTAAAGGATTAACTTTTATCAGAGATTTGCATTTTCTACTGTGTGAATAAATACGTGTAGATTAAGATATTCATTGCGCGGGCGTCGCGGGTTATCCGTGCGGGTTGGAAACACAACAATAAGAAGGCTTATATTGGAAGAGAGAAAGCAATTTAGACAAGACAAGAGCGCTTTGCAGCCAAACGTTTACACAAGAATTCAGTCTTAAAATACATTTATTTCTTCGAGACGTTTACAAAGTTAATGTGGTCTACCTCTTAGAGCATAGTGTGTTTGATTTTATTTAAATTACGCACAACAATTTAAATGTTTTTTGTAATAAGTGTCGTTTGGCTTAATTGTTCATTCGCCATGGTTCATTCGCCATGGTTTTATATGTATGTATGCATGTATATGTATGTATGTATGCATATACATGCATACATACATACATATACATGCATACATACATACATATACATGCATACATGCATACATGCATACATGCATACATGCATACATGCATACATACATACATACATACATACATACATACATACATACATACATACATACATACATACATACATACATACATACGCATGTCTGGATGGGTCGATACCTTCATGTTGTACCACATGCGCTTGGCGAGAGCACGCTTATGTGTATAAATACGGAGGTATCATGTATCTAGACGTGTACCAAGCTACACTGAAGAGGCGTGGAACGCCGAAACATGCATGTCTCCAGATTGTACTATTATACATATATATACATATATATATATATATGTATAATAACAGGCCAATAATTTTCTCCGCCGATGTAGACACCCGGATGGCTAGGATCAAAACTATTGCGCGATGACTTATACATCTCTGTGATAACATATCCTTCGGGAATGTTACGGACCACCTGTGCTTCCTTGGTGTAGTTTTGCCACTCGGCGATAGTTGCATCCGACCAGGTAATATGCCTCTGATGTTTAGGTTGTTTCTTTCTAGACTTGGTTTCGACCAGTGTGGGCTCGACACTAGTACTGTTCACTTTAGTTTGGGTGGCGAAGAGATAAACACGGCAGTCGCCAAACAGGTCCCCAAGAATTTGCTTATCTGCTGGTGTATCAGGCTTGTTATCCGACAACAAGTATCCAAACGGTTTTTCAGTCTCTTTGTAATAGGCGTTCATAAAGTGGACTCTATTCTTATCAAACATTCGTTCTCCAACAATTCCAATTTGTTTCTTATCACTAGGACTTCGGAAGAGAGCAAGATATTGAGCATTTCGGCTAATATCTGTATTGAATTTCCCCTTAGGAAACATGTTCTGAAGCAAAAGGATAACACTAGCGTTTCTATGACGTCCCTGGGTAAATAATCGAGCTACCACAGGACTGTCTGTCGCTTCGGCTATCAAATCATCCAGTATGATTATGTTGTTGTACCTGGTATTAATCTCACTCAGATCCTCGGACAGCTTGGACAAACCTCTCTGAAATCGGATGCTTTTCCCAAGGGACTTTCTCAACTCATCGTCACGATCTTGGCACTGATTGTAGCACCAATGAATGCGAATACTTCTCAGCTCCTCGTACACGATATGATTGTTTTCCAACATTTGTTGGACAAAATACGTTTTTCCACTTTGGCTCGGACCCACGACCATTAGTGAAAATTTATGGCGGAAGTTGAATTCTGGATAGGGTTTAGTGGTCAAAGATGTTGTAATTTTCGGTACGGTTTTTGTTGGTTTTAGTACAGAACTTGTTTTCTTTCGAACACATCTCATTTCTTTTAGTATATGTGCCGGTCGTATGGGCAGCAAACTTGAGTTGTGGCTATGCGGTGTTGAGAACCTCGCCTTTCCTAACCACTTTTTCTTTTGATCTCCGTATAAGTTATGTACTTGGCGCAAATGATCACTTATATATCGAAGACCAGGCTTGTTACAGGGAGGACAGTCTCTTTTGTGCTTATAGGGCATGTTGCCACTTTGAAGGTTCAATCATAAATGACCGAGAATAAATGGTTTGTAAACATTTATATTTTTTACGACGACATGTGTGTGTGATGTAGGGTGGATGTAGGGTGGATGTAGGGTGGATGTGGGGTCGTTGTGGGGTCGATGTGGGATCGATGTGGGATAGATGTGGGATCGATGTGGGGTGGATGTAGGGTCGATGCAGGGCTGGGAATATGGGAGCTGGGAGCTCTTCCAAAGTCCTAGTGATAGGAAACAAATTGGAATTGTCGGAGAACGAATGTTTGGTAAGAATAGAGTCCACTTTATGAACGCCTATTACAAAGAGACTGAAAAACCGTTTGAATACTTGTTGGTGGATAACAAGCCTGATACACCAGCAGATAAGCAAGTTCTTGGGGACCTGTTTGGCGACTACCGTGTTTATCTCTTCGCCACCTAAACTAAAGTGAACAGTACTAGTGTCGAGCCCACACAGGTCAAAACCAAGTCTAGAAGGAAACAACCTAAACATCAGAGGCATATTAGGGAGCTTTAGATCTGACTACGAGTACGAGTACGAGATTCGTCAAGCGAAACGCATGCTGTGTGCTTACGCCATTCCGTACTGATGCGAAAAAGTCGTAGCCGTCGCCCATCTGAGTACGAAATTGTGGAGAAATCTCGTAGTCCTCACGACGACTTTTCAAAAAAAAAGAAAGTTGCCTTTTTTTTGTTTTCCAAAAATAATTTGTAGCATTTATATAGCGTTTATCCGGCGCAAGTAATATATTAGTACTAAATATCTGGGCTGTTTTTAATGTTATGACTTATTTACACGTTTTCTAGGGAATTTTATAGTCTGCAGGAGATTTAGTTTATGAAACCTTTTCTCTCATTGTTGGTTTACTGCTATAAAAGCAACATTTAAATGGAAACGAAAACGACTACGGTAATTTCCTAGCACGCGATCAAACCTCGTACTCGTAGTTGTACTCGTAGTCAAATCTAATGCTCCCTATTACCTGGTCGGATGCATCTATCGCCGAGTGGCAAGACTACACGGGGGGGTCATGGGGACTTGCGGTGTTACGGAGTTGGGCTATTTTTAATGCGGTGATACGGTGACTAAGGCTCCAAAATTGCGGTGTTGCGGTGACAGAAAAAGGCGCGGTGTGCGGTAATTGTGCGTTTTACCTTACGGTGATACGGTGAGATGATATGATTTCTGTATAGTTTTGGTCAGTTTTGCGGACGTTTGTTTTAATACATCAGTGCGTGCCATATTCTGGCTTGCGTTCCATAAAGGGCCCATAAATAGCGGAGCTCTCGAGAGTTTTTATTTCTCTTACACCAAGTTTTTGTCAGTACGAAAGGTGCCCGCGATACACATGGCACATGCTTTTGTTTTGAAAGTTAAAACCAAATTTGAAAAATGAGCGGCGAGAACGCCGAGGTCGGAGTGTCTTCAGACAAAACAATCGAGTGTGTTTCATTCTATTATGAAGAGGGGAAAGGTGGTGAGAACTACCGGAAAAAGAATAAATTTAGATGTCATGTACCAAGTAAAGAAAGGAGCCTTGCGAAGCTACGAGAATTAATATCGTGAGTTTACAGATTTGCCAGCTTTTATACTTGTTAACTTTATTATTTGACTTGGCCAAACAGACCAGAATAGGCCTAGGCCGCCTAGAATTGGCCATATTAATCAGCTATATATCAGAGATAATTATGCATTAAACTATTATTTGCTGTCTTAAAAGGCTACAAGTTTACTATACAGCCTATGTATTGTATTACTTAATAAATACTAGCAGTATGACAGGTGGGTGGGGGTGGTAGGGGGTCATATGGTTTTCATCGATATATCTGATATGTTATGGGCCATTATATGCTGTGAAAGCAATCTGTGAGTTGATTTCCTGGCATTGGATTGGTACACAGTCTTTTCATCTTACTGATTTTGGTGCTGATGGGCCCTAATGACTAATGTCTTAATTATGGCTATTATGAGCATTATGGTATGTCACAAAGTTACCCAACTTGTAAAATGGCTTCAATGCAAAATTTATACTTTATAAAAAGCTGTAACTTCAAGTTAAAAACACTTTTTATACATATTATATACATAATGCATTGTCAAATGTAGCACTGTAAAAGTTCACATTCAGTGTTGCTGTGTTGGGTCATTTAAGCTTGTGTGGAAGGTGGTGATAGCTATTTATTCTGTGCCCCATTCTGGTTTGTATACTATCATGAGCTACCTTCCACTAAAATCGCCATACTCCCCCTCCCCTAGCCCCCTTAGCATCATACATGAAATAAATCTGTTGTTGGAATAAATAGTTGCTTTTACATTATACAAAATGTAAGCAGTTTCTGTATATACATGCTGGATAATAGCCACAATGATAGCCAGAAGGGTCTATTTCAATAAATTGTGGTGCCATCTAACTTTTTTTTCTTAAATGAACGTTCTGGTGTTAGGCAGACAGCAAAATCGCTTGGTTTAGGTGAAAATGTACAAGTACAGTTGAATAGGTAAGTTATGCTGAAATTAGCATTAAAGCCATTAAAATTTTCAATTGTCAGAAGTGAAAAGTATACTTATTTTCTCTATTTTTCTAAACAGAGAATCAAAACAGGATGGCAGAACGGAACGGTACACCATTGAAACCGATCATCAACTGGCATTAGAACTTCCACCTATTGTACATGGTGATGACAAACTTCAACGTGAGTGACTGCAATTTTCTCAGACATTAACCTTCTGGGGATTTAGTTGAGATTGGGATTGAGATATGGTATATTTAGCTATTTAGAAAAATTGTATATTTATAGAGAAATGTGTTACTTAATTGTGCTAAGTTTATTTATTTCTGCTTTCAGTCATAGTGTATCCCATAAAAACTGCATTTTCAAAGAGATGTCCAACTATTGTGATCAAAGATAGCTGCTCGAAGACATTGACACCAACGCCGCCAAAGCAGATGGGAATAGAGGAGCTCACTGAAGACAAAAAAAGCAGACTAAATGACGGTATAACTAACTGCTAACGTATACATACTCTTAATAAAGGACTTAGGGACAATGCTTGGCGCTGTCAGGATGGTCTGGAGTACATTGTATTACACCGTAGAAAAACATTTCATATATAACACTTTTTGTTTGTGGAAACAACACGTAAATTTATTACTGCAAAGCTTTCGATTTTTGCAGTAATAAATTTACGTGGTGTTTCCACAAACAAAAAGTGTTATATATTTTATCGCCATGCAATCATACAAAGAACTTGTTACATTTCATATGTTTTTAGAATTGGTAAAGAGGTCCGAGAGTAAGCTAAAAAGATGTGATGAGCATGCAGAAATACAAACGAGAGGGAAAAAAGGAAAGATTGTGAAGTGGCCATGGAAAATATGCTGTGGGATTTGTAAAAGGAGTATTCTTTTGAGATACGACAGTAACGTGAAGGGGCGAATTTCGTTTTTTGACCGACGTAAGTTCATATATAGGAAAAATAGACTATATATAATACTACTAATAATAACAATAAATAAATATATAAAAACCGAAAGAAATTGGGTTACACCACCAGCGATACCTTACAAGCCTTTGCCAGCTAATCATAACAATACCGAAATATTAAAATATCACTTTACGACTTTAATAACTACAAAATGTAACGACTGTCTTGACGTTTCTGTGCAGATCATTACACAAAGTGCAGTAGTAAAAGCCATAAAGCAACAAAGAAAACTGGGAGTAACAAAAAGATAACAGACATGTTGGGGGTGAAACGAAAGTCACAGAATGAGGACGAACTCGCAGCAAGGAAATCGAGGGTGCCAAGGGAAGAAGACATTGATTCAGACCTTGACCTATCTGACTGTAAAAAGTAAATAACGTTTTTCGACTTTATAAATAGACATAATTGTTGTATTATACTTAGTTCACATTTGAAAACTTGCAGAGGAACATATCGATCAAAGTTATATGTAGTAAGTTTTTAAGGAGAAATAAATTTTAGTAGTTCTATTTGGATAGATTCTGTATCTTTTTAGAAATTTCAAAAAAAATTCTTAAACTCGTGCCCCTCAGTGGCATAGACACATTCTTGCATGATATCATGTCCTATCTATCCTATATATATAAATATATACTGGCTTATAGGCCCTTATAGGGGCCCTTATACTTTTATTATTACTATACTATAGAATGTATTACTCCAGCGGAGCTGAAAACCACTTTTCCAACGATGCTGAAGCCAATGACAGCTCGACGGATGATGAGAATCTTGATAGCTCAGACCAAGAAAATACGGTTGAGGCCTGTTCGTGTAGCCCAGGTGAAGAGGAAGTGGTATCGGATGACGGCATAGATGCAGATGACCTGTTCACAGTGTACGTTGGAATTGAAGAAGCTGACCCGGTATGCATTAAAATCCAAGATCTTCTTCGGAGAGGAAAGATATCGAAAGATAGAATTTTCTACAAGTACCTAAATGATGTGCTGGAGGTCATGTACAATCCCTTTCATCCTTATGATGAAGAGGTTGTAGAGTTTTTTAATACTATCACTTACCTGGGTGGTCGACGCACAACATGTTTTATCAGAGGGCCAATGAACTTGGGCGATGGCCGAAATAGCCATGTAAATTTGTCAGAAAAGAAGATGAATCTTGGAGGCCCATCAGAATCTGTATGTGCAAAATACCAAACAGGGTATACGCCGGAGTCAGGAGTAATTAAACCGTTATCTTTAGGCCATATGACACTGTTAAAGAACTCTCAAGCTAAACCTTTGATACAAACGCCTAACCTAACCGTGATTCCATGTGCCTTTGGTAATGATGGGACGGCTTTAAAACCAGCCATTGAGTTTGATTCAAGATTAAAAGAGAACATTGGTCTAACAACCCCTGTTGATCTTCGTTACGTGCAAAAAAACCCGTCCCCGTCACCCGATTTTCTTAAGGAAAATATTGTGACAGAAGCACTCGTTTCCTCTCTGACATTACTGGATAACTTTTGTTCTCTTCCTGTGGCAGTCGATTACACCCCACAAGCTGGTAAAACGGGTCCGCATATGGCAGAACTTTTCCAGGAACACATCAAGACTCTACAAGCATGCGAGTCCTGCCAGAAAAAGACGCCTAGTAGACGTCATATTACCTCCTCACACGAATCCATGTGTAGCAGCTTCTGTGAAGAATGCTACGAGTCAGAAAATGTCTGTGACAAATGCAAATCATTAGGACAGGTCAGTCACATGCCCTCCTTGCGTTTCTGCGATTATTGTCAAGGTAGAAATACAGTCTGTTTTCAACGAGTTGTTCTGGTAGTATGCAGTGACTGTGAAAGTGGAAACAAAAGCGCTTTCGAAACGCTTCAAGAGAAATTAGAATCAGGCACGATAGACCCTGAATTAGCTGTTTTGTCTATTCTACCTGATTGCCCGCATGTTGGTAAAAGTATTAAAGCAGCCTTTGCCAACTGGTGGCTCAAATGCAAGAGCGAACGTGTCAACTTGGCATTGATAAGAACATTGCGAAATCGTTCAAATCAAGAAACGAAGAACATCTTCCGAAAGCTTATCCCCAAGAACGATCACGTTAAGAACAAAGATGGACAAGATCCATCCTCAGTCCTTACCCTAAGCAGCACAAAACTGACAGATGAGCTGAAAGTTTGTGGATATGTCTGTCATACAATTATTCCAGAGCTCGATAAGTACTCCCCAGAGAACCAACGGGGAATGTATCCATCGCCGATCAGCGTTGCCATCCCATCTTTTGGATGGATAGCTTTTTTATCCTTTGACTCCAAGACTTCCTTGTCAACGCTATACAAGGCCCGATTGCATAGTCTTGTCGACAACATCAAAGCAATTGGAAGGAATCTGACAGCTAGAGCTATTCACTGTGGTGATGGAATCATCTTTCTTAGTTCGGAGAGTGGGCCTATTAAAGTAATTCAATTTACAGAGGGAGCAATCGATATTTTGTCTAAAGCGAAGAGAAAAGGTGATTTGATTAAAGTTGCCCGTCAACTGAAGCTGTCAACAGAGGGGACTGTTCAAGAACTAAAGAACAGGTTGCAACGTTATCGTACTTCACTTAAAGCCAAGTACGAACAGAAGAACATTCAGCTTGATGAAGTTCATTTCTGGAATTCTCAGGCACAACCATCCTTTGAATCTATGTTCTGCCTTGACGAAGATGTGATTTATGCTGCAAGAAATGACACCAAAGTGATTGCTTCTTTTCAAGTAGAAAAAGATGGCGTTGGTCTACGAGGCTTAAACTTGCAAGAATTCATAAAGTACGGCAATTTATGGAGAAAGATTTACAGCATGTGTCTGTGTGAGGGAAATATCTTCTTGTCGCATTGCGAGGGTATAAGCAAAGTGTCCCTGGAAAGTGCTGAATCAACCAACATATTGCAAATGACTAACCATCCCTGTTTCCTGACTGCTCTTGGATCAGAAGTCTTGTTCACTAATCAAATGAAGTCATCTGTGTGGAAGATCACGACATGCGGAGAAGCACAGATTTTTGCTGGTGTCGAAAATGAAGAGGGAAGCGTCGATGGAAAGGTAAAGAATTGTCGGTTTCGGCAACCGATCGGAATTTGCACAGAGTCGGAAAACGTTATCTACATCACTGATGCGCAAACAAATTCCATCAAGATCTGCACAACAGTAATTGAGTGCGCCAATTTTCTAGTATCCATTGGCAAGCTTTACGAGGCTTTCTCGGTCCATAGTACAGGCAAAGGTTACACCATTAAATCAGCCGACGAAGCTCTCTCGTTAGTCCGCGATTGTAAAGAGCTGCTAGACAGTAATTCAGAAGACATCCGAATGAGTACTGGTATTACACGCACTTTGAATGGACCACAGGGCCATGTTTCTGCGAAGACGGTAGCTTCAGTTGGAATGATTGAATGGGGGCTGAAGAGATTATACAATAATATGAAACCATTTGATTATTCTGCAATGAATTTCTTAAGCTGTATGACTCTGGACATCGAGAATTGTCACTCCACGGTTCACACCAAGCAGGCAAACATGTCTAAGATGGAATATAGTAGGTCTTTTGGATTGGCAATGAAAGAAGCTGTAAAACGGGTGACACTATGGGCGGCATATTATCACACGAGTCGAAAATCTTGGTATCCAAAGCCAGAGGAAACACTTAAATATTCAGAATTGCCAACAATAACACCCTTACCTGTTGTTGAAATGTCAAGAGCAAGTTGTGACGTGCTTCGGGATTGGGCTTCAGCATACGGAGCAGCAGTTCGACAGAGAACAGTACGGCAAGAGACAACTATGGCAAAGCATGGCACTCTACCAGAGTTCATGTATCAACGTCATTGTGTCGTCTCGGAACCAGTTATTATATTTTTACGAGAGCCTGGGCAAGCCACCGAGGCAAATAGAGACAATAGTGAATCTGACAACGATGAAATACCAGTGGAGGAAGATGAATTTTTAGATGAGTTTGACGAAAGCAGTGACGAGGAGGAAAGACCAGAAGGAACTGACAATGCCAACAATTTAATCAATTTACAAGGAGAAATCGGAAGTTCGGCAACCTTCCTGATAGGAGCTACGTCACGATTTGGAAGAGCTATCAGGTTTAACAATCGCCTTCTTTCGTGATGATTTTCGTGATAAGCTGACCTCTGTGCATCATGTGTTAGGCTTTAGATCATGGGCAGTGGCTAGACATTGCTTTGAGCCTGTCTAGAATGGAGAAGTAAGGCGACTCCTTCCCTCCACTGGCCTGGTTGTTCACCTTGGGCAAGTGATAGCACACCCCTGCCTCCCTCAGCCAGGGATACGGTCTTGGTCAGTGCACCCGGCGAATCTGTTTCGTCAATCCGGCAACTGGCAGCAAAGGTTTCCGCGAACATTACTCACATGCATGAAGGAATTGGAATTGCTCACCAACAAATATCTCCAGTTTGCCGTTTGGTAGCCATATGGCCAGGTAACTCCAGTAGCCTAATGTCAAATAGCCCTTGTATATAGTAATAACGATGACCTAACTCACAATCTATAATCTAATAGCAGAAATTAAAAAACCTTATGGGCATTAAGCCCTTATGGAACGTGCCAATGGCATGTTTTTAATCGTATTTCTTTCATGCGGTGTTTACGAATTTTTTTAGCGGTGATGCGGTGTCCCCGAACGCATTTGTACGGTGTTGCGGACCCCCCAATGATCCCCCCCAGTTAATATGAACAAACTTCTTAGTATGATACTATCTTACATGTATATTTGGCATTCAAAGGGAGTCAGAAAAGTATAGAAAACCTAATCTTCTCACTGTTGATGTCATTGAACTAAGTCTATAAAGTAATACTTAAAATTATTTCGAATGTTCACAAACCCAAAAAGGACGAAGAATCTGCAGAAACCACGGTGCTCAACCTCTCTTGAACACTTTTTGGAAATGTTGAAAAGATGCTGGATTTGAACGTACAACATACACTCGATCTGAAAAATTCAAGGCTCACTTCTCTGATATCCCACCAGTTATAGTTCCAGCAATGAAAGGTTGTAAATAGTGAAGCAGAAAAAAAGTAGTTTGCTTAAACAACACGGAAAACCAAATGAATGTGAGTTTTTCCCTATATTTCAAACTCTTATACCATTGTATTAACTCATTAAGTCGCAGACTGTTGCAACATTGGCACTCCCCAAGTTGCAAGGAAAATGGTGAATTTTAGTTACTGTCAACTTCTGTCAACTGCTTTTACAAAAATACCCATATCTCAAGATCATTTTGCAGTGGGTTAAACAGGGGTGGAAAATATTTTTTTCTTTCTGGGAACCTGGGTCAAAGGCTAGAAATTTTCTGTAAAATTTGTAATGTTACAATTACAAAAATAACAAAACAAATGCATAATTATTGTATTATTTGTACTTTAGTAATAATGGGCTTTAGGCTGGTTTTCGTATGCTTGTACATCACAACAGTTGTCTGTTACATACCACAGTTATGAGTTATGACCAACTAGTAAGGATCTTGATTTTTTCTGTGTTGGTGTTATGTAATAAGGTGAATATGATGTTTGTGATGTTACTCTGAGTGTATATCCACACCAGGCAAACTTGAAAAATATACCTGGCCATGGTGGGAATCAAACTTATACGACCTTTGGAATACTAGATTACATTGATGTCGAAGGAACCGACCTGACCGCGTAGCTCAGCTGGCAGAGCATTGGGCTAGTATTCCAAAGGTCGTAGGTTCGATCCGCACCGTTTAAAAGCTGCTGATGTTAGCGTGTACAGTGTAAATAAAGTAGAATAGTTGTAACTTGTAAGTTGAGTAAACAGGGTTATCTCAAAATGTAGAAATATTTTCTGGAAAATTTTCTGCAAAACTCTCAACTCGAAAAAATTTCTGGGAACTAGGTTCCCAGGTTCCGATACTTTTTCCACCCCTGGCCGGTTAAAATGATAAATGATTAATCAATTCTATTTTAAATGAGCTCCCACACTTAAATATATCAATAGATTTTTAGGTGAGAATTCTTGGTTTGTGTTAATTTAAGTCTCTGACATTTTGCTTCTTCATGACACCCAACATCTGAAGGGCAATAATTCAATAACCCAACATAAATGGAGAAATATTTTTTGATTCCTGGATTGGTACACATTTATTTTCAAATTAGTTTTCATCTTGTAGGGTATAAATTACAAAATAATGAAACACTATAAAAATTTGCTTGGGCATAGCTCAGGCACACTCAAGACATCTAGTTTACAATGGAGAACTTGAACTTCAGAACTTGTTGTTCAAGTCCAAAAACTCTGTAACCCAAAAATACAGTGTTTGTACCTCTTTGAAGTTTTTAAATAGCTCAAATATGTTTGGAAAAACACGAAGTACAAAAATTACTAATTAAAATAAAACAAAGGATGAAAAAGGTGAGAAAATTTTAAAATATTTGAGGTGTTTTCAATTCTGACTTTGACAGCCGGCATTTTCAAACGCAGCGTGCGGTGACAAAACAAAAGGCTTTTTATTTTGCTATTAAGAGCACTGAAAGTCGTCAAAAAGAGATAAACACTTTTGAATATTCATCAGGTAAGAATTTTAACTGAAATTCCTTTTGTTTCTGTTGAGAAAACAACAGATTTGTGGCTAAAACATCGTGCGCGCCAATGTAGGTTGCTGTAAAATGTCAGACAGGTGGTTTCTTTTGAAATCTGACTCTAGTTTGAAATCTGACTCTAGCTTGAAATAAGTCCTTTTCAAGGACCAATTGTATAAAATATATAATATGTATGCTCAAATAAAATGAATAATCTAATATTTAGGCATTTCAGATCGCTATAAAAGAGTGAAATAAAGTATTTCATCTTTGGTTGTTTGTCAGACGAGAGTAAACACATTGGTGACACTTTGTTGCGCATGCAGTTTTCAAAAGATAAACTGCTAAAAATATAGCTTTTATTTCACCAAATAGCAAAGTATCTTGCAGATATTATTAAAAGAGCTCAAGCGAAGTAAATCCATGATAAATAAGTGAACAATGAAACCAAAAAAGCGACTAAATTACAATTTTGGAAAGTACATAAATTTAATGGCTTCCCGCAAAAGAAGAACGAGGAGAACGGCATTTTGTAAACTGCTCTCCTGACCTATTTTAAACTTTTCCTTCAGGTAATCGATGAGTACTTCTTAGAAAATGAGTGTACATTAGTTTTATGATGTGCTGTATTGATTTAAAAATTTTATGGGGATATATGAAGCGATAAAGTGTATTTTAGAAGCTTTTCAAATCCCTGTCATGAAGGTTCAGAATTCGCACGCACCAAGTAACGGCATAATTCAATACACTGATTTTAAACCACATTATCTCTGAAATGAGAGCTCGTTTCGAGACAATGTTTGTAGAAACAGATATAGTATTCATTGTAGAGTATTCTACTTAGTTTTAATGCGGTTTTACTCCGTATTAATCACTCCATGACCATGTTTATCTTTTATTAAGTCATCTGCCTGTCACTACTGACGTACTGTACATCATTTAGTCTGGGTTTGTTGGTACATGTATATACACATACATGCAGTAGCTTGGTTTTAGTCACATGATAGTTTAGCGCTTGGTGGTCAACTTGAAAAGGAAACACAGTCAAAAAAATATTTTGATTTTAGGTCTGTATGAATTCCAATTTGGATGTGTAACTAGACTTCATTGCAATGTGCTTATATGTCTGCTTCTTAATTTGTTGACTAAATATGCACGGAAATGCTATTTTAAAAGTGTTGTGTATTTTTCGTTCATTGACGCAGGTGACCCAGCTCTTTTGCATCACAATATATGTAACAAGAGTATTGACATGGGCAAGATTAAAAAGTTGGACATCAATTCATTGAGAGAGTTATGCCAGTTGTGTGGAATAAGTACATCTAACAAATCTAAGGCAAGTCACTAAACATTAATCACTTTTATTAATGATGTGCATGCGGCCTAATGCACCTTGCCTAAATTGAGCCCTAAAAAATAAAGTTTAAAAGGTGAGCTTTCATCCTCACTATGCATGTCTATCAAGCAATAACATATACTGTACTACTAGCAAAAAATGAAAGAAATAAAGTACATGTGAAACTGTCAATTACAACATGTACATTAAATTTCATACATTAACCCATTGAGTCGCATTGCAACCTGATGATGCGCCCTACTTTACTATTTTACTCTGTATAATGCCAGAATACTTTACTCTGTCTTACACCAGACGATATCACTTGTTAAGGGAAGAGTACTGGTACTTATTAGGTTAACTGGCCCCATGTGTCTAGTTAACCTGTTGAGTCGCATTGCGCCCTGATGTGCCCTTTGCTCTGTCTAACACCAGATTATTTTACTCTGTCAAGGGAAGAGTGCTGGCACTTAATGGGTTAATTAATTAATTTTAAAATTGTCTATGTTTTTACTTATTTTAGGTTAAAATGCAATCTCGTACCCAGAGCCATCGTTGAGTGGCTCTGGCCACACGGGATTGAAAAACGATCCTGATTGGTCGATCCATAAGCTATTGGACCCATACCCCCTGTGGCGTTCACGAGCGCGGCCAATATGAGTGAATACGATATATTTGCTAATAGTTTGCCTGAACATTTGCTTATTTCGATGAATTTTTTGTTGCTTTTTGTCCGAAAAAGTGGTGAAGGGATTAAGGAGTTGATTTATGCATACATGAATTCATTTGGGCAAAATAACAGGCTTCGTTATGGTAATAATTCATACTCTTGGTTCACTCTGAGTGAGTATTGATGGGAATGATGGCATATGTCCTTGATCTACTATATTGGAGTGTTATTATTGGAAAGAAATTCAAGCATACAACACTTACAAGCGTACACGTATGCTAGGACTGTGTTTATACAAGATTTGGGATTTTTTAATTGAAATGTAAATGTACGAATCATCATCGTGTGAATGTATAAACAATTAAACAGCTGAAACAGCATTTGGATTCTTTTGCAAATTGCTTGATGGAATTGTTTGATGATATATTGTTTCTGTTGACAGTATTGCCTGTACAACTCTGTCAGAAACATTGGTGTTAGTAGCCAAAAAAGGTTTCATTAAAGCCAGGCCATGTAAAGTATGTAATGTAAACAAACCCTTTGTTTACATTCTGAACCCAGTGCTTTTGTTGTAGAATATTAGATATATATTATACATAATTTTTAACTCTTCTGGTTTGCTATGCTTGTAAATGAATACAGACCAGAGATTCAATTAAAGAGAGTTTGGAAGGTGCAAAATATTAATAACATTCCAATGGTCGGGTCCCGAGCATTGGAATGTAGGCCTGCGGAATGCATGTGCAGAACAGACTTTACATGGTCATTAACAATAGCAGTATGTAGTACATACAGTATGTAATAATATGAAACCGTCTACACAATTTATACAATGGTTCCACTAAAACTGGTAAATAAATTATTGTCAACTATTCCACAGTCTTGCTGTGCTGAGTGGTTATATAGTAATACTACCTGTAAAAAACAAGCAGAAACTCGACATTGGCTACTAACTCTTGATGAAGGGCCTTCGCTCGAACATCAAATTTCTGCTTGTTTTTTTCAGGTAGTACTATATATAAATATCAGATGTTCATTCTTGTAATGGACAACTGAGTATGCAACAATTAACAGTTGTATTTGAAGCCCAATGCTCAACAAAAACAACTTTACTTTTTCAGAATACACGCCTGGCAAAAAGTAGTCCAAAATCGCCAGAGGTGTTGTAACTTCTTTAATTTTCATGCTGATTGTACGAAATTTTCCATAGACATAGAACATATTCTTACAAATCGTGCCGTTTTTGTTTTTTTTATTTTTTGGCGGGAAAATGACGTCACAAACATGACGCCAAAAATTTAAAAATTAGCAATTGCTAATATCATGCATTTATTTGGAAGAGTATGCTGTAGGAAACCTGAAACTGAAGTCTGTATCGAAATACGACCATTCGCTGCAAAGATAGACTGATTCAAAGTTCGAAAAATCGGCCATTTTGTTACTAAAAATAGAACAAAATGGAGGATTTTCGAAATTTGAATCACTCTATCTTTGCAGTGAATGGTCGTACTTCGAAACAGACTTCAGTTTCAAGATTCGTGCAGCATGGTGTTGCAAATAAATAAATGATATTAGTCATTGCTAATTTTTAAATTTTTGGTGCCAAGTTTGTGACGTCATTTTCCCGCCAAAAAATAAAAAATCCAAAAACAAAAACGACACGATTTGTAAGAATGATATGTTCTATGCTTATGGAAAATTTCGTACAATCAGGATGAAAATTAAAGAAGTTTCAACACTTCTGGCAATTTTGGACTACTTTTTGCCAGGCGTGTATGACTACAAAAACCAAATTTTAGGTTTATTAGTAAACTATCATGATATAACTTCATACATCTTTAACAATTTCAGGACCGCCAAAAGTAGGGATGCAGGCAAAACCCCAGTTCAAAAGGGGCCTCCAAAGCACAAAGAGTTGTGTCAGTGCCAGATAATATGCTGTAAAGTGTAATATATTGTAAAACACCTCTTCTCCCATTTAATAATTATGATGTCATGGGACTCCTGGGAAAACTTAATGATGTCATATGGTTCCCCTGGGCCCTGCACAACCTCCCAGTGGTACCATAAAATAAATTGCAAGTTCTGAAAAACCTTTATTGATTTCAATAATGTGTCATTCTACACATCAACCTATATCAAGTAATACAAGCATGAAAGTATAAATAATATTACACTTATTCAAGCAGTGCATTGTTATTAGTCAGGCCAGGTGTGATTCTTGATTCTTTAACCTAAGTACTTTTTATCACATAACTAATGAGCAATGCCACTTCTCCAACAATACTATTCCTTTCTTGAGTATTTCATTATATTAGACTCTTCATTATAATGCAACATGCCAAGCTGTTTACTGTTCCAGAATACAGAACTGTGCAATTTTGACTAATGAAACTGATTTCCATTGTTTCTGGATGTACTGGTATTGGCATAATAAAAAGATTATCAAATGTACAGTCCCAGGTGTATCTGAAAGAAATGCAATACCAAAGTTATAAAATAGTCAACCATTAAACACACACTGGTATACTGCTACAGGCTTTTGCTCAATTGCTACAGCAGTACAGGCCTTCTTTATTGAGAAAAATATCTTTATTTTATCATTGTATGAAGAATAATATTTGGTTTTAAATTCCCTAGGTATGATAGATTCATAATAATGCATGTATAATAGTAATAAATACTGGGTATATGATCAGCTCACAGGATGCTATAGAATTTCTGAAAATCTGCTGCATTTTTAGGGGGTACACATGCGGTATCCTAAATAGACTACAATTAGGATGGAAATTCAGAGCCAAAGATTAAAAAATTAACCTTGAAACAAAATGACATGAACAATATAAATTGTAACAAATTAAAGAATATTTAAAGTATTAAACCAAGGCAGTGTACAACAAGCAACGTTCTTGCTCTTGCTATTTAATAAAGCTGATAGTCATTAAATTACATTTATATAACAAAAAATTAAACGTACTTATACCTTAAGAAGAAATCGAAACATTTTGAAGCCATTCGAGATAAAATAAATGATCGATGACTCGATGAGTGTTGACATGTGTACAAGCCGGTGTTTCAATCATCTCAAATTACTTGTTAAACAGAAATCACACGTGCACTCGGTATCCTTGTTGTTCACACAAACTGCGCCGAACATATTTTAATGCTTTTGACGGGAAAAATTGCGATTTTATTGACATTTTCAGCAAAAAGTTAGCTCTCCACTCCTCTTGAAAATACTATGGCGCACACGAACTCCCGGAGAATGGGTACGAAATAGTTAATTGGAAAATACTGTACTTTTACCGTATTTTCTAATTAACTCAACTCGTGTGGCCAGAGCCACTCAACGATGGCTCTGGGTACGAGATTGCAGTCATTGTATGAAACTCTTCTTGTTGGTACCAGTCCTTGCCATGGTTTTACTAAGGTTCCTGCCATACTGGTGTATTTTACCACGTTGTGTGTTGTCATGGAGTGAGTACAGTACATTGGAGTCTAGCCTTAAAATGTGCAGTATCTATTTAAAGGGGACTTAAATTTTGTCATAATTATGTGTTCAAGGGCAGATTTTCATTTTTTTAAAGGAGGGGTGGAAAAATTTGTAGTGGGGTGCAAGCGGCAACACTGAGCAAGCTTTTTACAGGGGTCAGGTGTTCGGTTAAAGACTTTGGTGGAGTTGAACACTTTATAAGAGGGGTTAGAAAGATTCTAGGGGGAGGGGGTTGGCAAAATTTTGGTGGGGTTGAACACTTTATAAGAAGGGTTAGAGAGATTCTAAGGGGGGGGGGTCACGAATGGTGTATTGAGTACCCTGCACATAGGCATTTTACTTTTAAGATGCAGTACTTGTAATATTTGTATCAGCATGCGGATGTTTATTTTTATTTATGCCTATGTGTTGAACTCATTTGGTTTATTTTGGTATATTTTATTATATATTATAAGTTTTATAAAGGGTTTTTTTTACATAACATAATACGAGACACACACAAAGCATCAGTGTTCTCTGATCCCATGATGCTCTTCTCATAGGATATGATGTAATATGAACAACATGAAAACATTGTGCAACACCCCCACTTGGTTTCATGAACTAAAGTTATTTACTTTTTTTTTTAAACTTTACTTAACTACTAAAGCTTCACATGTGTTAATTACATGCATGCCCACCCCCACTATCAACCTAGCCAAAAAAACTAACAAACACTAATTACATGGATTGTAACCCAAATAGGATGGGTCTAAACCTGTCCAGTTTAACTTTGGTAGCTGGTTTAGTAAGTATGTCTGCCACCATATGTTCTGTTTGACAGTAAACAATGTCTATTTTACCACTTATTAGTACTTCTCGTAAGAAATGATACTTAATGTCAATATGTTTGCATCTTTGTCTACTTACCGGATTTTTACTTAAGGGTATTGCCCCTTGATTATCCTCATATATTCGTGTGCATGTATATATTTTGCTATCCATACTGTTAAGTAACTGCATCAAATATAAACTTTCCTGAGTAGTGGCTGCTAAACTTACATACTCTGCTTCACAAGTTGAAAGCGCAATTGTGGGTTGCTTCTTAGACTTCCACAATATGGGAGGACCATTCTCAGCTAAACTAAAACAGTACCCTGTTGTTTTGTGTCGATCATCCAACGAAGATGCCCAGTCAGCGTCTGTATAAGCAATAAGATTAAGCTCACCATCACACTTTCTAAAACACAACTCATGCTCCATGCTGCCCTTTAAATATCTCAGTACATGCTTTGCAGTCACTAAATATTCCAACCTGGGACATGACAATTTTTGAGATAGCTTGCTAACCACCCAACTAATATCTGGTCTGGTACATGTCATCAAGTAAATCAGACTACCTACAATCTCTCTATATCTCCTTGGGTCTACCTGTTCACTATCACTCATGCCCTCAAATCTCTGCTCGCATGGGGTTGTTCTAGGCTTACAATCAGACATACCAAATCTATCTAGTATCTTCTGAATATATCTTTTCTGATTCATTTTAATAACTCCATTTCCCTGTTTAAAGCTAATGCCCAAGAAATAAGAAATTTCTCCCAAGTCCTTCATCCTGAATTTAGATTTCATGTTTTCCTTGAATTGACTGATCTTATCTGTGTTACTTGAAGCTATAATC
>CACRXK020003518.1:0-35816 GCA_902702795.2 Paramuricea clavata | reverse complement strand
AAATAGTCAATTTTTGGACGTGTACTTTGTACTTTGTACTTAAAGATCACGGGCAGTTTGTACTTTAAAATGATTAAGGGAAGAGCGGCACGCATGAAATTGATGGAAATAGGAAAAATACGCTTCGTTCTCAAAATATTTGAATTTATGTTTCGAAAATTTTGGGGAAATTTAAACTGAGCCATGGCGAGCTGCATGTAATCTGCAAAAATCCAAAACATGAACCAAAGATAATCATCTTGCAAAAATCAGTATATAAGTAAAAAAGAGAGAATGATAAAATGATCATATTTACAATTCACTGCAAATTCACCTGCAAATTCACCAAATTATCTTATAAGCTAAGTAAATGCAAGGCCAAGGTGCGAAAAGGCTCCAACCAAAACAAGATAAGAAAAATGCACTACAGCAGGTGTTTAATCAGCCTAATGTACCCGATAATGTTTTAATGATGTTGTTTTTTAAAGCCGTAACTCGACGTCAAAACTATGTTTCACAAAAAGGGAAGGTCAAGTTGAAAATGGAACTCTACAGGTATGGGCAAGGCCATTACTCCCTTAGCCTTGCAAAACAGCCAAACAAAAATATGCAAGTATTTCTGTATGCATATAACACTATTGAGAGTCGTTAAGGGGGTATCAAATCCCATGCAGTCTAATTTCGGTCCAAATCCTATAGTTTGGAAATCTGAAATCCCATCTATAGTGGATATTTAAAAAATGATGCACGTAATGAATTAAAATGATGACGTCATTCCTGCATGGACAACAAGCCGATGATCATGAAAACGTGGTGGCTATTGGGTTTCTCGCGGCAAGAAAGCGAGATCAGGCGAAAAATGTGTTTCTATATGTTTTTCTTAGGTTTACTATCACAGAATTTAATTATTTTTATATAAAAAATAGGATTATTAAAAGATTTCAAGCAATTGTATCGAATAACAGAGCTAGTCGGAGACCACTCAAGAAGAGAAATCCCATTTCCAACTTTATCACCCTTTCCCAGGCGTGGTTAAATCCCAGTCTCAGCGCAGTAAATGCCACTTTTCCAGTCCAAAAAAGGCAAATCGCAGTTCCCATTTTATCCCTTTACGACCCTCATGCACTACTATACCGGTTGAGATACCGGTATTCTACGTAAGTTTTTTTGACTCGACATCAGTGGCGTCAACATATGGTTAACAAACTTCCCGAGGGCCTTCGCTCGAAACGTCGAAGTTCTCCTTGTATTTTTTAGGCAGTTAATTGGATCCCTATCAAACCGAAGCTTTCTTAAGGTTAACAAAAAGGTATATTTCGGCTCTTATTTACACTGCGAATCTCAAGGAGTTGAATCAACTCCTGGAGCCAAGACCAATAGAGCTAGGCATCTTTAAAACACAAGCAAGTGTAGGCGTTAAAATTATCCACTTTATGTATGGTGCCATCACTTGGTGAGCATATTTAACATTTTGGTGTTATGTTTGGCACATCGCAGTCATCGCTTTCATTGACATTCGCTGCTGCAGCAAGTATACTATATATCCAAAGAGCCTGGTTATAAAGCCATGGTGTTAAACATGTAAAATAGGGCCGAACTTTAAGCTTTTTCAAGGCAATTGCCTCAGTTCTTAACCCATTTTGACAAAGAGCTTCCGCATACGACGAAGACTAACGCCTGATTCTAAAAGCTCACTCACGCTCACACTCAAAGAGTGGAGGTCCAATCTCAGCTCCCCATTGAGTGTCAGTGCAGTTTTTGAATAGCTGGAGGGTGAATACTGAGTCACATAGTAATTAAGGTACGAGACTAACCCTCCAGCTATTCCCGAAACAGCATTGACACTCAAGGGAAGCTCAGAATGAACCTCCAGAGCTTTTAGAATACAGGCGTAATTCTTTCAAAGTTAGTTTAACATCGTTTTTGGTGACAAGATATCACTTTCGGAATTGATTCAAGGAGCAACTCCTTGAAATCAGAGTAGCCCTGTCAACTGCATGCGTTTAACCTGTGCCGGTGATATTCTAACGATGTTTTGTGAATAACAACCAGTTTAAAAAATTATAAACAATTCATTATAAACTACTTAAGCTGTATCTCTGTCTCATTCTTAGTACAATTGATGGCAGCAATATTGATTGTTCAGTGTATAAAAGAGAAGTGTATAATACTGAACAAAAAATTTCTCCCATACACTCCGATATAGACCCTGAATCTGGGTGTATATCATAAAATATTAAACGTTTGTACATCAAGTGTTGATGTATATGGTATATATTGCACGTGATGAAAGCCACCGATATTACTTATGCTATGAAATTTGATCTCGGCGACAACAGAATGAACATTTGATTATAATTCACATAAACAGGAATGGAGTTTACTATATGTCGTAATCCGAAGTAGCAAGGTAAGATTGAGATAAATATTGCTTGGCACTTAAATACTTGTAGAAAGAGAACTTAATATGTGTATGTATAGAGGCCGTTTTATTATTGCTTTGAACAAACACAATAAAAATATATCCAGTCACGACAAATGCTTAACCACATGGTCGCTAGTTTACGTTCATATATATAGAAATCGAACCCATGAACATATTATCCGTGTCGAATGCAAGAATTCAGGGTCTAATTTTAGTCACGGTTCATGAAACAGTCAAGAGCGCTTTGATATCGGTTGATTTACATAGAGAAAGTTCGATGTGTGTAGGTTGTGACTCAATATATATCTTGTATAGTTTTGTTGATATTTGAATAACAATGATGCTTCAAACATCACCGGCCTGAACACCTGCTTGCGAGCTAACAATGCGACCACAAAGCATTGCATTGATAAAAAACTAAGCTGTTTTGTGTATTCATTTTCAAGGAACCGAAGGCTCGCTGTACAATATGTTATGTCTCAATACAAACCAAGATTCGTCGAACTGCCAACTATCAAATCAACACTAGCGGTGTGCTAATTATAAATCGTGTCACGATCAGGTCAAAAGACTCGAAACTGAAAATCGAATGATCTTTGATTCGTACCGCAAAACAAGACCCTGAAGCCAAGACCAATCGAGGCATCTTTAAAACACAAGTAAGTGCATAGGGCTTCAAATTATCCATTACAATTATAAATTGTTACTATTGAAACATGGTTATGTATGGTGTTATCACTTGCTGAGTATATTTAACATTTTGGTGTTATGTTACACATCGCTTTCATTGACATTTGCTTGAGCAAGTATATATATCCAAACAGCCTTGTTATAAGCCATGCATGGTGTTAAACTGGTGAAATACGGTAGAACTTTAAGCACTTTCAAGGCAATTGCCTCGGTTCTTAACCCATTTTGACAAAGAGCTTCCGCATACGACGAAGACTAATTCTTTCAAAGTTAGTTTAACACATATAAATCGTGTTTATATTTCATTAAACTCGCGTAAAAATGCTTGTTTAACTTAAAGAGTTCTCAAGTTAAATATTAAAGCCCCTTATATCGCCGTAATGTTTTCACTACTTCACGATGCAACAGATATTTGGAAACTTTTTGTCCACTTTATTTCGCCATTCAGACACTTCACATCATAGTAGGTACATTGTACAAGCTCATTTCCGGACATAAGACAAGTCATTCAGACCAACACTGAGCTTATTAATATCTGTACACACAACTCTTTGAATTGATTGAATATATAAGGTAATGCTATGGTACAATTTTCTGACTATTCGCATCGCCGCGGTACATATATGATGCATGTTATTCGGTATTGGTCTGACATTGGTCATTGGTAAATATGATTTACATGACTCGATGCATTATTTCCAAATTGCCATCAGTTGCAGGTTGAAAAGGGATTTCAGTAAATTAGTATATGGTAGCTCAGGCCTTAACTAGATTTTTAGATTTACCGAGTCGAGTCGTCGGGGCATACATGCTCCCCCAGAAAATGTCTGATTTTCTAAGCCGCTTATAGAAACGCTATTTCCTGCATTCTGGGAGCAATTTTAACAAATGATCAGTAATGATAAACAGTCACACAATGACTATATTATAATTTTATAGTCTTCCAGCATTCTGGGAGCAGTATTAAGAAAAAATCAATCTAATCAACAGCGACAATTGACAATAAAATTATGAGCATTGTTCATGCCGTTTTACTGTAATTTACTTGACATATACAAGACAAAATGCAATGGTGAAATGATTTAAAAATATCGGCAGAGAAAAATGTGTGTCATACCAACCCGTTGTATAATGTACATAATATACCTTGGCTGCCCAGCTCTACTGCATCGTTGTATGACTATGTGGGTAATTGTATTGGCAGTTGGAGTAACTGAATCGGCCTCTTGGCATGCATATCATGGCTCTTTAAAAACGCATAAAAAATGAAAAAAATCGATTGAGATTTGAGATGGGAGCATGCTCATGCACCTTTTTTTTTTGCAACTATAGTAATTTTGAAAAAAAAATTCTATGTCGAAATAAACGCATCAAGAATGTTTGCAAAAAAGTTGTGATGCAATATCGCCTAACATCGAGCTATATCCAACATTATCTTTAGGTCAATGCCAATGGTTTTGAAATGTGAAAATCAATCAACAAACACAAATTTAACAAGGTGCTAGCTTATTGGAAAAAACCCAAACAATAGAGAAAAACAAACCGCAGATATTTCAAACAACAGGCCTGACCTCGAAAGCTCTTTTATGGTATAAATTATATATAAATGTATAAAGATAAATGCATGATATAAATGCGAAATTTTGACAGTTTGCTCAAAAAGACAAATGGAGAAATGTGTCACAAAAAAATTAATTCGTTTTTCTCGTTTATAAACTTCGAGCTTTTAATAGGCTAGATGTTATCGATTTTTGTTTGATAGGTAACATCTGTTGCCTGTATAACACAGACATGTGTATGAAATGGACGATAAAATATCGTGTTTAACAGTTTCCGCAGAGCGGATATAACAGCCCGCCCATTGCATCGAGTAAATGTATTGTCGAGTTTTCTTAAAGGAACTTTAAACGGTGAATATAAACAAAGCATATTTTGTATGGGAAAATTATTGAGCCGCTATTGCGCAACTACAGCTATTGTGTTCGATAGAAGTTTCGCATTTCACTGTTTTATATGAAATCTGCGACGACGTATACTACTAGAGTAAACAGTGCGAAAAAAATGTGAAATCCATACTATGTCTATGAGATTTGCAATTGCACCACTAAACCCATAGTGTATCCATACTGTTTCGATTTTGGAAATATACAATTATTATGGATAATCAAAAATCCATTCTATTTCCAGTCAAGGTCCATATACAATTTCCATTCTATGGATTTTCATATTTTTTTCCAGTGAAAATGAATCACTGAATATCTCAAATAATCATGTATCAAATACCTTACAAATGTTAAATATTAAAAGTATTTATTATTCAAAAATATATAATTATTTGAATGAATAGTTTCCCTGGAACATCTGGGACGGGTTGTTCAAAGATGGATTTAGCGCTAACCCTGGGTTTGCGAACATCTGCAATTGAATCTGTTTATTTCAAAATACTGGAAAATAAAACTTCTATTGAATCAGACAAAAATTGTGGAAAAATATTTGCATGTTTATAAGCAAGCTGTTGGGAAGTGCGATTTTGAAATTTTCGTTAACTGGTCCCTGAAATTCTTCGTCGCCTTTGTCGGTTTCCTCGCATTATTACAAAAATGTACAATAAAAAAATCTTCATGACACCCTCTCCTCCAGTTCGATGCTGTACACAATTGCGACACAAAGTTCGGTAATTTAAATGGAGGTTATAGAAGCACGATAATTTTACAGGAAATTCATCACAAAAATTGTATAGAGGATAAAGCCTAGTTCTCATTCATCGCAATCTGTCACCGACGATCGGCGACGCTTATCGCCGATACTCGCCGAGCGCGAATGCACGAAAGTTCTCATACATCGGTGATCGTCGCAGATGACAGCCGATGTGTTTCGAAATTTCCCAAATTTCCCACAAAATGGGCCCATTCAACGTAAAGTTCATGATTTCTGTCAAACTTCAGTTGATTATTTCCTTGCTTGTTGAGGAAAAAACAACTTTTACTCATTTCTCATAGATTTTTTAAGCAGGTGGCAGTCGGCGATGGTCGCAAGAAACAAACTTTTTTGTTTCCTGCGATGTCATCGCCGATGGTCGGCGACGATTACGGACAGTCGGCGATATAATTTTTGATGTGTTCTCATAAATGGCAAGCGGTCGCCGACGTCGCAAAGCTCCCATCGCCGACGGTTTGCGATGAATGAGAACTAGGCTTAACAAATATTTTCATGAGGGGAAAGGATGGAATTTTGGCCTGTATAGCCAATTGAATTGCAAGTAATCCCCTATATGTTGAACTTGTCTCTTGTTCAGATTGTGTGAACATTCTGTGTGCCACATGATTTGTCCCCAAAACCAATGTCTGGACAAGATACGGGCCAAATTCCCTGTAATTGGGCCAGTGGAAATTATCTGTCCCACCACACTCGCTAACTGCCTGGCTGTGATTCGATGCTGATTGAGAATGGTAGTTATTGCAGAATTTAATTTCTCTAGGCGATGGGATGCAATTGGCGATCGTGCCGTTTACGCCATTCCAATCCAAACCTAGCCAAGTTTTTTTCTGAGTTGGTACTCATATATTGATTTATCGTCATTGGCAACTAGGCCTGACATGCAAAGATCTGATTTGATAATTGTGGCATATTCATATTTGTGGGAGATTTCAGGTGAATTTTCCATGTCTATGTTATCCGGTCTAGGAATATTGTAGTGCTAATACCCAAACCACGCCAGTGACGAATTAGGGGACGAAGCAGTTTCGTAAAAATATAGGGAGCTGAAGAAAGGCCAAAAGGCAAGAAAGACAGTAAATCTATAGTATCGTGTACTCCCGATTGGTCCAAGAAAATCCTAAATACGACTGATGTTCAGAAAATATGTCTAAGTGATGGTAGCCGCTCTTTAAATCAAATTTTGTGAAATACTTGCCTGGGCCGAAATAATTAATGGCGGTACGCCAGTCCTCGAATTTGATATTTTGGTTGCAAATATGTTTGTTTACATATCTCAAATCCAGTATTAAACGCTTTTTCTCACTTTTGTTCGTTGCTACGGAAAGTGGATTTATAACGACCAAGTCCTCCTTACGTGTTTCCGCTATTCTACACGTGGATAACAATACTGATAACGCTTCTGAAACAAAATCTGCGTGAACGTGAGCGGAGCGATTATTAGGGAAAGTCGCTCACTCCGGGGTAGAATAAACCAGGGTAAAAAGGGTAAAAAGAAAATACAAGACACGAGATCAAAGAAAATACAAACAGACTGGTTCAGAGCAAATTACGTATTTATTCTTGTTTGAAGCTACAGTGTTTATCTGTGATTACGTTTATTTAATACGAACGATTGAACGATTGTATTTTCTCGCAAGTTTTCTTAGAGCCCATTTTTCCAAACAAATAGGTCTGAATCCCGAGTGTAGAGTGATACAGGACGGCGGCTGTGGCACATTGTCTAAAACCAAGTTATCCTTCGGAACTTCCCTACAAGATTCCATCTCCTGACAGCACCAAGCTTCGTGCGTATATTGTATATGTATTATCACACAATCGCCGCATTTACACTTGTGAAATATGATACAGGTGAGGAAAGTGTGGTTTGATGTGACTTATGCCGTATCAAAAATATATCAGCCAGAGATACTTAGTTTACGTTAAAATCTTAAATAAATCTATGTTTACGCTCACCATGACTTAATATCTTCAAGGCCATCTAATCTTCGTAAAGTTAATCTCCGCCAAAGCCGTAAAGTTAGAAACAGAAAGGCACCGTGGCTGACTGATGCAATTAAGAAAAGTATGAATCGCCGAGATTATCTCAAGAAGAAAGCTATTAAGACAAACTTAACTGCATGCCACAATGCTTACAAAAGTCTTCGCAATGAGATTAACAAAAAAATTATGTATGCAAAACGAGATTATTACACAAACTGTGTTGACAGAAACAGAAATAATACAAAGCAAATGTGGAAACATATTAATCAGTTAGTTAATAAAAATTCTAGATCAACAAATATATCAGTACTACAAATAGACGAACAGGTTATTACTGAAAATGAAACTATAGCTGATTTGTTCAATAAATATTCTACTGATATAGGACCAAATCTGTCGAACCAGATCACGGAAACTAATACTGATTTTAAACGTTATATGAAATTTAAAACTCAACATAAGTTCAATTTCGAAAACATTAATATCAAATTGAAGTGTTAAATGCACTTGAGAAATTAAAGACGTCTAAGTCAACTGGACATGATAATATCCCAGGCAAACTTTTGAAGGATGCGAGTGATGCCGTGGCGCCTTTTTTAGTATTTATTTTTAATACTTCACTCAAACATGGAATTTTCCCTAATGATCTTAAGACTGCAAGAATTTCTCTAATTCTTAAATCTGGTGACAAAAAAATTCGAGGCAATTATAGACCGATTTCCATTCTAACGATTATTGCTAAATTATTTGAGACCGCACTTGTCTGTGCACAGCTCAATTCCTTTTTAACTGAAAATAATATTTTGAGCTCGTGTCAGTCTGGTTTCCGTAAAAATTATTAGCAAATACGGATTCATGGTTACTTAACATGGACGCTGGGAAGATAAACGGAGTACTTTTTCTGGACTTATGTAAAGCATTTGATACGGTTGATCACGGACTTCTCTTAAGTAAATTATCTATCTATGGAATCCAAAATAAGCCTTAGAGCTATAGAGTAATCACACGTGATACCTATGAAATTCGCTCCACTGATATTTTAAAGAAATTAAATTGGAAAACACTCGAAGAGAGAAGAAAGGAGCAAAAATTAGCATATATGGCCAAAGTCCTTTCAAACCAATGTCCTGAAAACGTTTCAACTATGTTTAAAATCTCAAATTCTGATAAATATAATTTAAGAAGCAATAACAAGATGCTGATGTTGTCGAAGCCTAAAAAAATTCAATGAAAAGGACATTCGGATATGCTGCTGCTAAAGACTGGAACAATAATAGTAAAAATATTAAATCTACTTAATTCATTTGTAATGTATATATTTAACGTGTCGTTTCAACGCAAACGTTTCTTAGTATCTTTTAATATTTTTATAATAGTTTATATAATAGTATTTCGAGTTTTAATTTGTATTTAGTAACACGGCCAAATGAAAAACTACCTTTATAATTTTTGTAAATACTGATAGGTAATATGGTTGATTAGTTACCGTGTATAAAGATGGAAGAAGAAGAAGAAGAAGAAGAAGAAGAAGAAGAAGAAGTAGAAGAAGAAGAAGAAGAAGAAGAAGAAGAAGAAGAAGAAAGTGCTGAAAAACATATGTCTTCCCAATAGCTTTTTAGTACTCCTTCATATGTGAATTCGAACTTCCGTCCCTTAAGCTACGTCACACGGCTCTCGCCCCAGATCCTTTTCCGTTTTTTTCTCTGTCGCGACAATTTTTCACTAAAAGCCAATTTTTCAAGGTTGAGAGCCTCATATCTCGCGAATGAAAAAAGAAAACCGAAAAAAGTTAAAGAACCTATTAACTAACTTTTTGTCCTCTACCAAATATCAAAAAAAAAATTTGTGACATAAGCACTTTAAACTAAGAAGGCTGTCTGTGCTACACGTGATGGCGCTACAGTATTTTCACTCATATTTATAGTGTTATGCAAATTCGTATACTAATTTGCATCTTTATTATTACGCTACTTCCGCAGGAAAATTCATATTCCTATTAAAAGAATCAACATTCAATAGAACAAAATAATAGATTGAATGTGAATTCAAAATGAAATAAAAGCATAATCCTGTTGTTGTTAATAGTTGAGTAATGGCATTACTATTTTGTGAGTCACATCTACAGGCATGCATTGGTTTTTGAATATCCACATCACCCTTCCTCAGAATCAGATTATGATGACATAGAGTCGGACTGAGATGATAAATTAAGTCAACATTGATTTTTTCCTACAACTATTGTTTTTCGCTTTCTTTTGACTTGTTTCTTATTTTTGCTTCTCCAATGAAGTTACAATTTCATTTACTTGTTTTACAATTTCATTTGGTTGTTCTAGTGACTCACTGCGTGGTTTGATCAATGATCAAACCAGTGACTGCTTAGCAGCCAGGATGGGTCGTGAAATTTTTCCAGTTACAATGATCTACGAATCGTAGGCTACGATGGGCTTTGAAATTTTTTCTAAGTTCTCAGGATAGGCCACCGGTTTATTTTTGGAAAACCTATTTTTCCCTCCGGCCCACCCTAGCAGTTATTTTATTTAGCAGATATTGGGTTTTTTTATCATATTTTGATAACTCTACTTTCAAAATATATTAGTTTTAATAACAGATAGTTCGTTGCTATGACGACATGCGTGTACGAAATTTACTCCAAAATGGCCTATCATTGCGTATAGTTGGAAAAAAAGCATGGTGACCCCCAAATTTTTTTGGTGCATTATTTTACTTGGACGAAAAGCTAACAATTAGCAAAATATAAAAAAAATTCTGTAATGCCATTTTTTTTGGAAAATGCAAAAATGTCATATTCTTCGGGAATTTTTTTTTTGCATTACAGAATTTTTTTATTTTTTGTATAATGAAAGTTTTTAGCGGTGCAATACAGCATGCAACATTTGAACATAGGTCACCAGACAAAATAAAGAGATATAGCGCATTGTTTTTCTAAAATGGAAAATTCTAATGACGTCAGCAATTGACATAAAATGCTATAGAACACGCGCAATGGCGTGATATGGCGCGAGAAACTGCTCACGTCAGGTCATTTTGGAAGTTCTTTCATTTTCTTAATCAGTTTCCGCGACCTGCCCTGTAAAAATGGTCACCCGTTTTTGAGTAATTCGCGATTCTTGAGCAAAGTTTTTGTGACAAGTGTGAGAAAATGTACATATTAGTATGAGAAAATGAGCAGAAATTAATGAGTTTGGGTAATGGTCGAGGGTCGAGGGTTGTAGGTCGAGGGTCGAGGGTCATAGGTCGAGGTTCGAAAGTCGAGGTCGAGGGTCAAAAGTCGAGGGTCAAAAGTCGAGGTCGAGGGTCAGAAGTCGAGGGTCGAAAGTCGGATTCAAGGGTCGAAAATGGGAAATATTAGTTTTTTATTAAACATTTCTAGAATACTACATTTTTGGCATTTGTTGTCAAAATTTTAAAGGTTCTCCTGATAACTTTGACTTTGACTTTATTGACTTTATTAAAAACGGTACTATTTCACCAAGATATTTACAAAAATTAAGACGGGTGATCTTCCAATAGGCCGTATATAGCTATACTAATTACACATATACTACAGTATCTAATAATAATAACTAAATTACACACAAATTACACACTTACAGTTAGACTATTTTTAAATGTAGAGATACTTGTTTTAGCTTTTATGTCAGCAGACAGATTATTCCAAGTCTCAGCTCCTCGATAGGCGAAAGACTTTTTCATAAAATTAGTTTTAGGTTTAGGTAATGCAAAATTGAATTCGCTCTGTCTTGTATTGTAATTATGTATTTCATTTGAGGTGATGAAAAGTTCCGTTAAGCAATTTGGTAACATGTTATGTTTGGCTTTGAACATTAGGACGGCTAAATGATGTTTTCTTCTAGTCACGAGATTTGGAAAACCGACCTTGTTCAAAACATCGATTGTACGTGTATCATAGTTTTCACGAGTTATTATTCGAAATGCTCTATTTTGAAGCTTCTGGAGTTTATCAGATAGTACTTTACCCAGACAACCCCAAATCTGTGAGCAATAGTCGAAATGTGGTTGAATTATTGATAAATAAATTTTGATCAGTGTTTGGTAATCTAGAATGTCTCTCAATCTTTTAAGGATACTGAGACCTGAATTAACCTTTTTTGTAATTTGATCAACTTGAGCATTCCATGAGAGTGTTTCGTCAATCATTAAGCCGAGTGATTTGGTCGTTTTGACTCTATTAATTTCTCTGTCTTTTATGAATATATTAGGCGTTATGTTAATATGATTGACTCTTCTATTACTACCTATTATCATGTATTCTGTCTTCGTTTTGTTTAAAGTTAGTTTATTTGCCGACAACCAAACTGAAACGTTTTCTAGATCTTGATTAAGTTCCTCAGCAATTGTATTAACATCATAACCTGCCGTTTCAATTTGGGTATCGTCGGCAAACATATTGACTTTAGTGTGTTCCAGACAATTAGGTAGGTCATTTATGTAAATTAGGAACAAGAGTGGACCAAGAGCCGAACCTTGTGGTATACCCGTTGTCACACATAGAGGATCAGATAAATGGGCATTCACTTGGCAATATTGTATTCGACCTGTTAAATAGGAGTTGAGCCAGCGTAATGCCGACCCCCTTATGCCATAGATTGCCAACTTACTAAGAAGGATGTCGTGATTAACAGTATCGAATGCTTTTTTTAAATCAAGAAATATCACACCATTAAGTTGGCCAATGTCCATATTCTGATACCATCTATTTGTGATATCGAGCAACGCAGTTAGAGTTGAATGGTTCGGCCTAAAGCCGTGTTGGGAATTTGCTAGTAGATTTTCCTTAATCAAATATTCATAGATCTGGTTGTGTATTAGCTTTTCCATGATTCTTGCAACAATTGAAATAACGGATATAGGTCTATAATTGGACATGCAGAATTTTTCCCCAGATTTATAAATTGGTGTAACCCTCGCAACTTTCCAGTCAGATGGAAATATGCCAGTGCGGATTGATTGATTAAAAATTAAAGTAAGTGATGGAGCAATAGATGGTGCTGCAATTTTTAAAACTTTAGCCGAAATTTGATCCAGACCGGATGCCTTGGATATAGTTAAGTTAGAAAGCAATCTCAATATTACAGTCTCTGATACCTCTTTAAAGTGCGATAAAGTGTCAGTTGGACATTGAAAATTGGTAAAATATCTGTCGGGAGTTGACGTTGATAAGGGTATATCATTAGATAAATTATCCCCTAATTCAATGAAATATTTGTTAAGCTGATTTGGGATATCCGCTTGATCAATAATTTCGTTATTTTCATTTTTAAGCTGTAGTACTTTATTGGCTTTTTTTGACTTGTTAATCACCTCATTGATTATTTTCCATGTTTTCTTAATATCACCTGAATTATTATGTATCTTTTCTTGATAGTGTTGACGCATTGTACTTTTAATCAATCTATTATAATGATTCTTCAATGATTTATAGGCTGCCCAGTCGCCGTCTAAGTTAGATAAAGTTGCCTTTCGTTTAAGATATGCTTTTTGGCGTTTATAATATTTTAACTCACGGGTTAACCAAGGTACACGTTTCTTAGACACTCTACGTTTTTTAAGGGTGCATGTTTATTGACAATATGAAGAAATTTATTTTTCCAAGTTAACCAAGAAATGTTGGGATCTAAATGGTCTAAATTTAGGCTTGATAATGATTCCAATTCAAAAAGAAAATTGTTTTCATTAAAGTGCTTGAAATCCCGATATTCTACAACTTCCGGGGCTCCCTTGGTTGTATAAAATTTACGAATACCGTAAATTAAGTAGTGGTCACTAATAGTGATAATTCTTACCCCACTAGAAATTATTAAGTCTGGTTTTGTTGTATAAAAGTGATCAATCAAAGTTGCGTTGTCTTTTGTGACTCTTGTAGGTTCATTTATCAATTGCTCGTATTGATAAAGATTAGTGATGAAATTCATCTCAGAGACAAGATGTGAAGGATTGCTACTTAGGATATCCGAATTAACGTCACCTAAAATAATGCTTTCTTTATTTTCATTATCAATCAATTTAAGGCAATTTTCAAATTTATAAAGTGTGTCGATAGGGTCGTTTGGGGGCCTATACCATGTGGTAAGTAGAAATGGCTTGCTTTTGTTTTTGGTAATTTCAATTGTTAAGATTTCAATACTGGTGATTTCCTTGAGATTGTTGTAGGCTCCTTCTTTGAGATGAGCCTGCATGAGAAGATAGGTGGATCCAGTGTCAAAGACAATGTCCGCAACGTAATGAGCAGGTAGTTACAGTTTCACCAGTGTACAGTATGATAATTCTGGAGCCTGTTATTTACGTAGGTTGGGTTAATTTTTTAGAAACGTTCATGCTTGAGAGTGACATTTTTCGTCAATTACAGCGGTACACAAGCCACAAACATTCATTAAATGTTGCATTAACTTTGAAACAAACCGGTTATACTCTACATAACTAGTATGAAACTGGGTACAAAAAATTGCTCCTAGCTCTGCAAACATCAGATAAAAAAATTAGGATTGGTGATTTCAGTAGCCAACAGCTAGGCACAGTCTGGAAACCGAACGATGAAAAACCCATTGCAAATATAATATCTATGATTAAAAGACAAAGTTGCTTTAGGGGCGACATCCAGACTCACATTGCCACGCAAAAACGTCATTTTGAGTGGGTGGGTGGGTTTTTAAAAGACAGTTTGACATTTTGTGTGGCAGTTTGAATTTTTAAAATCAGAAAATATTGAATACATGTACGGAGATTATTTTGGATGTATATATAGAAGTTAACTTGAAGTATATGTGTACTTCACTATGAAATACCGCTGTACCAAAGGCGTTATGTCTCTTTAAAACATGTTGTTTTCGTAAAAACAACGAAAAGTATTAACAGGTAATTTGAATAATTTAATACATTTGAAATCAGTCATGCATTTGGCCTAAATATTTAAATCAAGTTTAAATTTTGTTCTTAAAAACTTTTTTGGATATAGTATTTCATAAAGGGTCTATATATTAAAACAACAAATGTAAAAAATGTAAAAAAAGTAGAGCATGTTTGTTTGTCTGAATTGTATGATACGATCATAAAAAGAGCGTTGTTTTTTGTTCGATTGTTCGAAAATATATTTATGTAAAGTTCATTTTTAAGCTAGCTAGCCATCAGATATAAATATTCATAAGAATGTACAATTATTAAAGTACATAGAAGTTCAAGCATAATTTTTTAAACGTTATTTTTAACTGGATGACACAATTGACATTGCATGCACACTTCTGTGCAACCTGTGGCCCTCCGGATTTTTATACTTTTATAAAATTAATAGTATATTAATTATAACATTAATAGTATATATGGTTTACAATTGAGCACTTTTTCTACACTGTAAAACATCCGTATAGTATACACATCCGTATATATTATCTTATACAGTATATACTATTATTTTTTTCTGTCTATAGTCATGTCCAAGCAATTAACTTCATCCGGAATCAGCTTTAAGCCGAAGCCATATTTAAAAAATTGCCACCCACGAAATTTATCAATAAGAACTGGATTAAGAGACACTATTGCTTTAAAACAAAGCAAGAATTTATAAAAAATGCCCTTCATGAATGGGGCAAAATTAGGCACAATGAAAATGCAGTAAACGAGTATCTTGCTCAAAGTGCATCAACCAAGAATACGTCCAAACCATTTTTTGAAAAACTCTCATCCATGAGGTTTTTTTTCTAACCCTGTCCGGATGGTACTCATGACAGCTGGTTTTCTTACAGCCAATTCGCGCGTCAATCAAGGCCTTATATCTATGGCTAGCTATGTTGCCTTTGTCGGGCACATGAAACAATCTTCTAGTTGTTGAAATCGATATGCTTATGCTCTCTCAATCCCGGGACTTTGTCTAAAAGATGTTCACGAATTTGTGCCACCGAAACACCAGAACTACTCCCAGTTTCTGTGCGACAACGACTTTGGGCAGCAAACCCTTGTTGTTTTACAAAATCTGCAGCAATATTCACCAAGTCTGGAAATTTTGAAGAAATGGAAGGTTGACCATGAGTTGTTTTCGCAGTTTGGTTACTGGCTGTTTGACGAGTACATGTCTCACTCAAGTCCGAATGGTTGTGAAGTTCAGAATCACTATCGATATCATCATGGATGTCACTACAGAGCAACAGGGCCTCAATCGCACCAGGCGTGTAGACAAACTCGTGAAGATTCAGAATTATTGCACCAGTTTTAGTTTGCAAAAGCATTACCGGCATAAGTTTTAAGATCTGATGGAGTGCATTGTTTGTCATAACACAGCCAGTTTCTTCAGGCATCATCACAACATTTTCAGATGTTATGCTCGCAATACCTTTTAACTAGTCGGTTGATAATGGGTGCTACCCTAATTACCCTAATCCTAGGGTTAGAGGTTGGGGTGTGGGTTAGTCACTATTTGTTCGCCCGAAACAAGCAACGCCGAGAATTCTGCACAATGCTCGATGCCAATTCTTGCATACTAAGTATGGATGACATGGCCAAGATAAAAGTTGGTGCTCCTGCTGTTTCAAGGTACCATCAAATCCTCCGAATCTTCTATTCATCTGATATGCCAAACCTCAACGACCATGACTTCCCCGTTCCAAATTACCTTTTGTCTGTGTCTGGGTACCTGTTTCTGGAGGGAGCTTCAGCCAAAGATGATACCAACTCTCTCTCCGAGACTGCTTATGATACCACATGGAATTCAAATGAAAATATTGAAGAAGTGAAATTGGGTGAGGTTGCTGATAATCTGTGGTCAGTTTTGATAGAACAATGCAAAACACAATTAAACGTAAACGTAAGTGAAGAAGATCATAAAGATGTTATAGAAAACGAATTAACAGAAAACAGGAATATTTATCGTTCTAGAGTAGATATTGATAATCTCGCAGATCTATTCAACAATTTGTCATCCGCGAATAATCTTGATGTTGTAACCGAGGCTATAAGTTCACAATTCCAATGTGACATTATTAGATTAAAACCTAATGGGGCCAAAGAAGTTTTGAAAGGAAGACATGATTCAAGTAGCAAACAGTCGCCATTGTACTACAGATTTAAGAAGACTGACGGTCGTTTTTATCATGTGCGTTTTCCTGAAGAAAGCATTGATATGTACAAACTAAGTGTCACTAATTTGGCAAGTAAGAACTTGAAACATGATGGACTTGGTCATCTACATCTTGACACACCATACTCAGGTCCAACTCATCTAAAGATTCGATCACACAAATACAACTCTACCACTGCGGCAACCCATGTGGCAGACCTTTACAACATTCTCAAACCATGTAAAGATGAAAAGTCCATTTTTATGTTCCTGGCAGATGGAGGACCCGATTTCAACCCTTCACATATAACCAACTCATTATTCTACTACCGACTTTTCAAAAAACTGGATGCAGATTTATGCTCGTTACTTTGCATTTAACCCAATTGAACATTGTTGGTCTTTTGCAAGTAATCATCTTGCCGGTGTAGTTTTTTCCCCGCTTGTGGATGAAGATACCGCCGCCCCTGCATTACAAAGTGGTTTAGATGAAGAAGTCCGTAAACAAAAAGAAAAAGTTATCTTTGATCGAGCAATGAATGCAATGGCTAGTCAGCAATGGTATGATCTCACCTTTGATGCTTTTCCAGTTAACGTTCAACCAGTTATGGTAAATGAAGACAATTTACGATGACTATGACAGAGTCCGGACGTGCCTTAAGTGCCCTTTGAGGTCTCTTCACGAGTACAGAGATATTGTTAAGGAAATGAAAGGAATGCTATGATGTCACATAGATCACCACTTGAATGAAATAATATTTATTAAATGCGCAGTGACAAATCTTGCTGTGGTGAATTTCGATCTCAAGCAGCCAAAGATTTCTTGGGAGACGCAATGAGGCTCCCATCCCAAAGTTCTGTGTACAAGGGTTGTTACAACACATTCCTCCAGGAAACCATGAATACAAGTAAGCGCTTCGGTGATGCAGGACAACCAAATGCGGAAGAAAAGGCACTTGGAAGTTGTCCAATTTGTCCATCTTTTTCTTTTAAATCGAAGACTGAGATGGATAGACATCAAAGCATGTTTCATCGCCACCAGAAGATACCGTCCAAAGAGGTTCAACGTATCTACTGCTCATTTGAAGGATGTGGAAAAAGTTTTGGTTCAGAGTCGTCCCGTATGAAAAACATGAACATCCACATGATAATTCCAATCAACCGCCGCCACTCGAGTTTACATTTGAAAACAACCATTTCACCGAAATTTAAACGTGATGAAAACGATTTACACGTGAAAATTAATGAATATTTGTTCTTATTAAATTCCAAATTAATTGAGATTTTTCTAATTGCTGGCCGTTATTGTGCAAGCAAGGACGTGTGTTCGTTTGCTTGTGCGAGACAAAACTTGCGACTCCAACTGTTTCAATTAACTTGAATTCAGATGCAAAAACCACAATATTTAATTTGACGCTTTTTCCTTGATTTAAATAATCAAAATCGTACGCAACTTGATAATACCCAAGACAGTATCTTTAGCCACTACTTTCCAAAGAAGTCGAGTTTTAACGTTTAAGTTTTAATGCAAAATTTTAAACAATTTTACGGAGCGCCGAGCCCACGATCACAAATCTTTGTAACCTGAAATCTGCTGTGTTGGTGTAATGTACTCAGGTGAATAAGATGTTTGTGTGATGTTACTCTGAGTGTGTATCCACACTGGGCAGGCTTGAAAAATATGCCTGGCCACGGCGGGATTCGAACCTACGACCTTTGGAATACTAGCCCAATGCTCTTCCAACTGAGCTACGCGGTCAGGACGGTTCGAGTATGCGATATTTCGGAACTGAGTCTAGTTCCTTCGATATCAGTGTAATCTAATAATCATGAAATCTGCTGTGTTGGTGTAATGTACTCAGGTGAATAAGATGTTTGTGTGATGTTACTCTGAGTGTGTATCCACACCGGGCAGGCTTGAAAAATATGCCTGGCCACGGCGGGATTCGAACCTACGACCTTTGGAATACTAGTATCGCATACTCGAAATATTGCATACTCGAACCGTCCTGACCGCGTAGCTCAGTTGGAAGAGCATTGGGCTAGTATTCCAAAGGTCGTAGGTTCGAATCCCGCTGTGGCCAGGCATATTTTTCAAGCCTGCCCGTGTGGATACACACTCAGAGTAACATCACACAAACATCTTTGTAATCTATTTAACACATGATGTTGTGTTTTTGCCATATCTTTCTCAGCACGTAAAACAAAGAACATTAGTTTGAAGAACGATTTATAGTTAATATAAAAAGTAGCGAGTGGAAAGTACAAAAGTTGAAAACAGAAACTGAACAAGTGTTTCTGTGTTATTTAGCAAGTGTGTTACTTACAAAATTGCATCTTACAAATTGTACAGTCTGCTGGGTTATATTTTAAAATTCCTAAAGATCATCAATTCATTATAAACTCTCGCTATTTCCTGGATAAAACAGGACTGCCACGCTTGACGTTAACAAGGGTGGGTGTGTTTGAGTGTTAACATCAATTTGACGCTAAGCATGACAACATGAAAATGGACGCGGCCTCTAAATCAAAAAATCAAAGCTTGTGTCAAAAAACGAAAGCTGTTTATAAATGTGGTAAACACTACTAAACGGTGCTCATTGAAAGACATCTATAATATATTGACATATTGTCATTTCGGTGTATGATTTTAATACCGTAGATTTTCAACAGCCAGCTATACTTTTACATATACCATGATCGTTGAATCAGTTCAGAAATGCCAAGGGCCAATTTTATAGTCTTTTGACGTGCTTTACGTTTTTAGTGTGAAGTTTCTTCCTATTGTGATGACTGTGGGAAATTCAAACGAAACAGTCAGTCATTCAATCAGTCAGTCAGTCATACAGTCAGTCATACAGTAAACTTTCCGGGGGGTGTATACGGTATATGTTCGTAGTGATTTATCGTACTTAGTCTGTGCTTTGAAGGTTATTTAGGCAATTTCAGTTGTCTTACTTAAATATTCTTTATAGGCCTTTTGCCAAGTTTACAAAAAATTAGGAATTGTTGTCACTATTGTAAATTTTATAACATGCGCTTCTCATGTTGTGTAAAGGATCTTTACCCCGGAACACCCGATTTTTTCTTTAGTGCAAATGCGCTATCAAGCCGTAGATCACGATGGTGTGACGATGCTAGGAAGGAGCGAGACAATGTTGTTTTGAAATGTATAAACATTTCAGACGTGAATATTGAGTAAGTCTTCGAGAATCTACGCAATATATAAATTGATGTTATACATTCAATTAAGTGCCGATATTATTTAGACAGTATATTCATTTTACAGAGCTAGCAAGGAGCTAGGACAGTGCCTTTTTTCAAGTGTATATATTAAACATTTCAGACGTAAATATTGAGTCAAAAATCTTTGAGATTGTAGGCATTCAATTGAGTGCCGATATTATTTTCACGGTATACCCATTATACAGAGGTAGGAAAGAGCAAGAGAGTTGTTTTCAATATATAAACATTTCAGACATGAATATTGAGAAAATCTTTCGGATTCTACGCAATATATAAATTGATGATGTTATGCATTACCGGCGCCCAATTAAGTGCCAGAAGATATATTGTTTAGGCTGTGTATTCATTATACATTGGCCACCATTGGCTGTATAAGGTGCTACACAGAATAGATGGCTACACTCGGTACAAAGAGCGAAAAATTGCATCAGAAAAAGCGTACACAACTATTAAACAGAAGCGGCTGTTTGTATGGCGTTTACAAAGAAAATAACTTGTGAGTTGTGATCGAGACTAAAAGAAATCAGTTGAGTCTGCAGAGCTCTTTATTTAAACAAGAAAGACGAGGAGTTATAGCCAATGTGTTATCGCCAATCGCTTGGCTTGCCAACAAGCCTTATGCAATAGAAGAAAAAAGCAAGGAGGTAGCCAACATGTACCGTCACAGACTTACTTTGTTTACTGTCTAGCACAGTGTCAACAGTGCAAACTCGTGTTCAGTGCAACAATAACTCTACCAGATCTTACGAGAATCAATCTGTACACAGAGCCGTATCAAAGCTTGTTAAAACTGCTATAAACACTGCTATAACTGTGAAACTATTGGAATCTAAAGTGACATTGAATAGATGCAAAACGCTGAAAATGACTCATTAAATGCAATGTGACATTGCCATTGGGAATATATTTCATTAATCATTATTTAATCACGGAATCTCATCATCAACCATAAAAATACAAGATGCTCTTCCTGGGAGCCCTGGGTTTAAAATACAAGTATTTACATATATTATATTACAAAACAAGATACTAATTATATATTAAACTATGTACAAATAAATATAGAAACTACTAGAAATCTAAAATTGATTTTTAAATTGTGCAATTGTAGAAGCATTACGTTGGTCATTTGTCAAAATATTCCAACGCAGTGCCCCTCTGTAGGAAATGCTACGTTTCATAGCTTCAGAATTAGGTCTAGGTATAAACAGACCATATACAATTAAACTTAACCGAGCAATCGCCTAAATCGTATGCAGATATGGCGAAACAAAGCGGTATAGAAATTCAGTCTAACATTGAAAATAAAATTGAGGAAGACACAACTGCTCACATGTACGGATAATTTACGCTCTAGCGCCTCAATTGTTCTGGAATGATTGCCGATTGTTTTTAAGCCATTAAAAACGTATGTATGATTGATCATGAATGAATAAGCGGAGTCAGAAAAGAAAGTATAGCCTTAAACTACGATCTCACTTTGACTCTGTTTATAATAAAGCACTTAAATATTAAGATTTCATTTCTTTGAAGAACCACGGTTCTTTATCGTGGTTATACTCCGAATTTACAAACATACTAAACCTAAGCTTAACACACGCTTTATACTAAAATTAAAATAATTAATTAAACATGCATGCACTAATTGATTTGCTATTACATACCAGCCTCAAAGGCTCCAAGCCTTTCTAATACTAAATAGCAAATATTTACGAGGTTGTCTCTGTAAGAACCGACCGGTGATTCTCAAATTGAAAATCAACCATGTCCCATATTTTTGTCATTTGTTAGGCTTAGTAAGCACATCATGGAATCATACTCAGAATTTTTCAACTTCTGTATTTTCCTGAGATTTTTATGATTTTGTGCTTACAACAAACGATAGTGGTTTTCACGCTTCACTCGACGCGTAAATGACACTTTTATATTGTCTTATTGCACAGTCGCGTGAACGATTCTTGGAATTATTTTGATATGTTTTTAAAATTCAATGTTTCAACTTCACGTTACTGATTTTATTTGGTTCGAACTGCGTTTAGTTCATAACTTAATCAGAGTATGCTTTTGAGCTGTTTCCCATTATCGGCTGTGCTGTTAAAATTAGCTTATTGCAAAATCGTTTTATTCAAAAGTGGCACCACTTACAAACTCTACCTCCGATTAGTTTGGAAGTACTTACGGTGTACTATATTCGTATTGAAAAACATTTGTGGGGAAATAATTCGAAAATATTTTAATCGCGGCACAAAGTTTACAATTTCCACCCAAATTAGGCCGAAACCGGAAATGACAAACCAGACAATGAAAATGACATTTTATCGTTATTAAAAGCAAATATATTCTCTGGTATATACAATGTGTTTTATTTTCGAAAATAAAATACTTTTAAATGTATATGAACGGAATAATAAGATTTAAACATTTTTTAGGCTGCTTATATTGGAGCGACTGACCTGCTAACGGCAGGAATGTCTTGATAAACAACAACACAATACCCTTTGTCTTTGTCCACTCGTGTGCGGAAAATTCAAATGCGATTGTAAACAAACTATAAATATTTGGTCACAGGTATGCAATTGATGTGATGCATGTTTTCTATTACAAGAGTTCTATGTTAACTTTTTGTTTTTTGACCGCCATAATAACGTTTTATACAATAAATCACTGAGCATGCAACCGCGTTCAAGCGCTCAGTTTTTTTGGCTGTCTCCTATTCCTATGATATGACTAATGCACTTTTTAAAAAGTTACTGTGTAGTAGGTAAATATTACTAATAAAGTAATATCAAAATTAGCAAGTTCCTATACATGCAGAAGAGTAAATAAAACTTGTCATGGCATTTAATAGGAAACACTTTGAAAGAGTTTCAACTGAGTGTTTATAAATTGATTCTTTGTTAACATAAGTTAATTGATTTATCTTGCTGCTTTTGCGACATCTAATAGCAAGCGTTTGTAATTTATAGCAAGTTATATATAACTCGTTATTACTGTAACTTTTTTCTCACGCTGAATCGCCGCTTGTCTAGACTGGCTCTCTTTCCAAAAGGGCGTTTCCAGACAATGTTTCTCAATCTCACACGTTCTACAAAATTGAGTTCTACAAAATTGAGAGAATTATGGAAGAAAAATGCTTTCTGCATGATCGTAATATCGGCGAATGTGGAAGTGATACTCTTCGCAACCTCAGGTGTCTGATGATCTTGTTGCACTTATGTCTGCATACCAACTTGCTGCCACCAGAAACGCAAAGCTTCAAATTCTAAGTATTTATGCAAACAGATATCCAACAGAAACCCTGATAAAACTACACGAGCCATACGGAAAAATAACGAAATGGCAAATAAAGAAAGCGAGGGCACATGCTAACTTAAATGGTCCAGGTGAGAAAGTAGAGAAAATCAAGCAAAACAGGATTCGAATAGATAGAACTAAGCTAGATCATTTTATTGATTTTGCGAATCGGCCTTATTTCTACCAAGACGTGGCATTTGGAACAAGAAAGCTCAAATTAGATTCGGGATCAAAGCTAACAATACCAAATGTAATACGTAATGTTACAAGATCAACACTAATCTCTCAATACATGCAATATTGCGAAGACCAAAAGGTTGAGCCACTCACTTGTGCCACCCTTTTCCGGATCTTGAAAATCAGAGAAGCGAGTGAGAGGAAATTCTTGCATGGTGTAGACAATATAGCTGCGGACGGTTCTTCAGGTATCGAGATGCTGAAACAAATTGTCTCCGAAATGGAAAAACTAGGCGTGGGGAAAGAATGGGCTAAAATGACTGTACAGAAATTGAATTCCGCCAAAGTATATTTAAAGTCTGATTATTTGGTTCACTGTAAAGAGGAAAGTCCATGTCCTGATCATTGTAGGCATTTTGCGCTAAGTGATCCAACAGATAAATTGCTCCAAGAGTCGTGCGATCACGAGCATTCGCTTTTCTGTGACAGATGCGAAGATTTGAAACAGGTCATCAGTGATATCGAAGAAGCAATTCAAAAGAATTCTAGTAAATTTTTCTCCTGTGAACAAAGAGACGACTTACTTTGAAACGTGCAAAAGAAAACATTTTCAAATGGAAATGTCACGTTCTGAGATCATGTAATCAAGAAACAGCAAAACAGAAAGTCCTATCATCACTTGACGAAAGTTTGGCTTTAATTGTTATAGATTGGGCAATGAAATTCCTACAGTTGAGGCACCGAGAAAAGCAGTCTGACTGGTATGGGAAGAGAGGTATCAGTTGGCACGTTAGTAGTGTAGTTACAAAAAATGTCGAGAACAGGGTCTTAGAGTTAGGAAATCATATGGTATCGGGAAAGGGAAATTCATTCCTTTCTCAGACATTGTCGTTAAAAAACAAGAACAGACAGACATTCAGGAAGATGATGGATTTTTTAAATTTAATGTGAGAGCTATGAAAGAAGATAAACAAATGGCAGAGGACGATGAATCAAATGCAATCGAGTGTACCGTTCCAGGATGCGAAAAAGTCTTCAAATGTTTTGAAAATCTGGAAATTCATCTCAGTGCGGGAAACCACACCAATACTCTTGAAAACGAGACATTGTACGACAGCTTGAGAAAGAAATGGGCCAATAAATTTCAAACAATTGATATCAATCAGATGCAAGTGAGATATTTGTAACCTTGACCAGCCACCCCATGGCGCCAGAGAACAAAATGGGCAGGGCTCTAAGCAAGCCCAGTACATCTTCCCAGTTCAGCACGAATGTCCACAATTATTTGACAACAAAATTTGATATTGGTGAGCAAACTGGCTGCAAGTTTAGCTCAAGTGATGTAGAAGGTGATATGCGTAAGTGTAGGAATGAAAACAACGAGAGGCGATTTACTCGCGAGGAATGGCTGACATCAAACCAAATCAAAAGCTTTTTTTCTCGTCTTGCTGCTGCTAAAAAAAAAGGAAAGAAATGGGGGCAGAGGAAAAATGGGATGCTGACCCAACGGAAGACGTAGATGATTCAGAAGTAGAAATCGAGGAGAGAGTTAAACAACATTGTTGATCAAATAGGAATTCAGCATCCTATCATCTATGACATTTATGATTTGTGTCAGTATTACAAAAATGATAAACTTCGCCTATTTAATATCAGCATGTTAAAAGCTATCTGTGGGCATTTCGAGATACCATTCAAGTCAAGAGATCGCAAATCTGACCTTATTCTTAAAGTTGGAGAAATGATTAAAGCAACATTGAATGTCAATGTTGCTCGAGAACTGATGAATAACTACATGCATAGAGACATTATATACCTACAGACATGAAGTGATAGTTTATAGAGTTATGAATATTTAATTTAACTGCTTGGTACAATTATGCCACAAAGTAGTCGCCACTCAATCAGCTGAAATCTCGGTTGAAATTGTCTAACTATATAAGTTGAACTTACTAAGCAATGCCTAATTATGCTGCAGAAATAAAATTGCAGTTTTAGTTGCATGTGAGCGAGACCGACATACTCAAAGTAAACTGATAACGTCCTCCCCCCACCCAACTTTGGAAGAGGCGAGTGCCTCGCATCTGTATCCTAAAAGCTCACTCACACTCAATGAGTGGAGATTCAATCTGAGCTTCTCTTGAGTGTTAATGCTGTTTTTGAATAGCTGGAGGGCTATAGTGTCATACTTGATTTGGTGACTACTCACCCTCCAACTATTGAAAAACAGCATTGTCATTGACACTCAAGAGAAGCCCAGATTGAACCTCCATTCATCGAGTGTGAGTGAGCTTTTAGAATACGGGCGTCAGTCTCGCTCTCTGAATGAAATAGCCTGAATTTTAGATATAAATCTGGTTCGTCATTTCTGGGTTTAGGGTCAAAACTATTGAAAATATATAGTAAATTCTTTTACGAATTAATTCCCCAGATAATATAGAGGTAACCAAAGATGACCAAATATTTATAGTTTGTATACAATCGCTTTTGAATTTTCCGCACATGAGTGGACCAGAGTGGGCAAAGACAAAGATTATTGTGTTGTTGTTTATCAAGACATTCACGCCGTTAGCAGGTCAGTTGCTCCAATATAAGCAGCCTAAAAAATATTTAAATCTTATTATTCCAATACAAATATCATTCATAAACATTTAAAAGTATTTTATTTTCGAGAATAAAACACCATTGTATATACTAGAGAATATATTTGCTTTTAATAACGATAAAATGTCATTTTCGTTGTCTGGTTTGTGATTTCCGGTTTCGGCCTAATTTGGGTGAAAATTGTACACTTTGTGCTGCGTTTAAAATATTTTCGAATTATTCCCCACAAATGTTTTTCAATACGAATATAGTACACCGTAAGTACTTCCAAACTAATCGGAGGTAGAGTTTGTAAGTGGTGCCACTTTTGAATAAAACGATTTTGCAATAAGCTAATTTTAACAGCACAGCCGATAATGGGAAACAGCTCAAAAGCATACTCTGATAAAGTTATAAACTAAACACGCAGTTTGAACCAAATAAAATCAGTAACGTGAAGTTGAAACATTGAATTTTAAAAACATATCAAAATAATTCCAAGAATCGTTCACGCGATTGTGCAATAAGACAATATAAAAGAGTCATTTATGCGTCAAGTGAAGCGTGAAAACCGCTATCGTTTGGCGTAAGCACAAAATCATAAAAATCTCAGGAAAATACAGAAGTTGAAAAATTCTGAGTATGATTCCATGATGTGCTTACTAAGCCTAACAAATGACAAAAATATGGGACATGGTTGATTTTCAATTTGAGAGTCACCAGTCGGTTCTTACAGAGACAGCCTCTTACATCCTATACTAAATTTTTTTTTGTTATTTCCTTTAATCTAAAAACGTTCAATAAATTAAATAGTTCAATAAAGTCTAAATATTAATTGTCTCCAAGTGTAACCAAATTTAAATATTGACTAATCGTCTCTAATTTAATAGCACTTTCTAACAAACACAGTTTCCCCACGTCACATCGTAATCATGCAGAACATGACCATATTCATCAGGGAATACTTCTTCAACTATAACTTTTGGCCACTGTCCACGTTGAACATTCTCTTGCATGACTAAAACGAAATCACCAGGTACAACATTTCGTCTAGGATGTAACCATTTCTGACGTTCTTGTAAAGTAGGTAAGTACTCCTTAATCCAACACTTCCAAAATATGGAGGCAAGATACTGGACTTGTTTCCATTTCTTGTTGTACAAAGTAGTTTCGCCAAATTCAATGGGTTGATAGCAAGGATTTGGACATAATAACAACAATTTATTCGGAGTCAATGGTTCTAAATCATTAGGATCATCACTAAGTCTGGTCAAAGGTCAATCATTCAGGATTTTCTCGACTTCTGCCAAAATTGTTGCAAGAGTTTCATCATTCACCAACTGATCTGTCATCAACGAACGCAATATTTTCCTGATTGATCGGATAATCCTTTCCCAGACACCACCCGCGTAGCTTGCAGCTGGTGGGTTAAAATTCCATTCAATGTCACGACTTCTCAAAGAACGAGAAATATGATCCTGATTCCTTTTTGTCAAAGCTTCCTTTATCTCTGTTTCCGCACCTTTAAAATTTGTACCATTGTCACTGAAGACCTTGGTAGGAGGACCACGTCAGCTGACGAACCTCATAAAGGCTTGTATGAAGGAATCTGTGCTTAAATCGTAAGATACCTCGATATGGACAGCCCGGATAATAAGACAAGTGAATACACATCCATATCGTTTTGATGCTTCGCTTTAATTTCACAGTGGGCCAAAATAGTCGATACCAACTGATGAGAATGCTGGTTCTTCTGGAGTGACTCTTGCTTCTGGCAACAGAGACATCATTTGCTCTATCAGGTGTGAATTCCAACGACGACATGTAAAGCACCTCCGCACTACTTGTTTAACCGCACTCGGACGTTACAGAATCCAGAATCTTTGTCTAATTGTGGCCAAGACTTGGCTGCTACTAACATGGCCTTCCATCTGATGGTAGTGGTTAATTATCAACTGGGTCATTGGATATTTCTGAGGTAGAATCACTGGGTGAGAAGCGTTGTAACCAATCGAGGCTCTCTATAAACGACCACTAACTCTCAGGACACCATCAACAATAATCGGATTAAGCTTTCTCAATGGACTTAAATAGCCTGTACCTCCAAGAACTTTACCCAAGCTGTCACCTATCCCAGTCTGAATAAGTTCTAGTTCCTTGGGAAATGTCAACTCTTGAACCAAACGAACAATTTCATGTGTGCTGTGATGTAGTTTGTAAACTCTAAGTGGTCCACAAGTCATATTTCTTGATCTCGAGGTTTTAAGCATAGCGAGTATAAATGTCTTGAAACGAAGAAAGCAGGCAATCAAGGCTTCAAGTTTCGTCCAAGTGGAAAATTGGTTCAACAAACTATAAACGCCAATCATGATCTGTAATATAGTGTATATTGAAAGACTTCTTCTTCAACTCTTCATCATCATCAGCCAATTCAATCAAGTCAGCAGGTTGCTCTGGCCAGAAACATTCGGCTTCCCACAAAAATGAGGGTCCATTAAGCCACTGCTAAGTTTCTTTGAATCACTCATCTCCAACCCACGAGACGCTGAATCTGCAGGATTCCATTCGAGGGAACGTGTCTCCATTGGTTAGGTGTTGAGATCTCATGAATCAGTGCCAATCTATTAGCTGTAAAGGTCTGGAATCGTCTAGCTTCATTCCCTATATATTGTATGACGATGGTAGAATCCGTCCAGAATACTGTGTCATGAATCGGTAGTTCCAACTCATATGAGATCAACTTATGTAGCTTAACTGCGACTGTTGCTGCAGAAAGTTCCAATCTTGGGATAGTAAGTAGTTTTAGCAGTGCAAAACGTGACTTTCCCGTCAGGAGGACGCAATGTATGGATCCCGACACGTCAACCAAACGAAGATACAAAACTGCCCCATATTCGATCTCCAAAGCATCAGCAAAATAATGTAACTCAATGGAAGAAAGTCTACCCAAGGTTTCGGGTTTCAAACAATGTGGAATGGCAAGTCGCTCAAGACCAGGTAGATTATCAATCCATTTCTCCCAATTCTCTGAAAGTTCAGGTGGAATTATTTCGTCCCAACCAATCCGATTTCTGCATAGATCTTGTAAGATCGTCTTGGATGGTAACAACAACGGTGCAGCAATCCCAAAGGATCGTATATTGATGAGACTAATGATAAAAACTTCCTTCGCGTATCAACAGCCTCACGTTTTCCAACTTTATAGCCAAACATATCGTTATATATGTCCCAGTGAAGCCCCAAGGCTTGATCGATCCGCGATTTCTCCAAATCTAAATCAACCACAGAAGCTCTTTTCTCTACTGGTATGGCGGTAGTAACTTCTCAACGATCCAATACCCACTTTGTAAGATTAAATCCCCTCGTTCCAGCAACCATGGTAATTCTTTTACCAAGTGAAGTGCTCTTTCAATCAATTTTAGACAATCATCTACGTAAAAATTACGATTCACTGTCTAGATAACTGATAAGTCAAAATCCTTTCAATTGTCTTTGGCTGTTTTCCGTAATGCAAATTTGCACAGCTTGGCAACGAGGTGGCACCGAACAAATGCACAAGCATTTGGAATTATTTTGCTTTCGCTTTCAGATCACCTTTTGGCCACCACAAGAATCTGAAGGCATCCTGGTCTTTTGGATCTATGTGGACTTGATGAAACATCTGTTCAACATCCGACATCATAGCAATTGATTCCTGACGGAAGCGGAGTAGAACCCCAACAAGTGAATTTGTTAAATCCGGTCCACTTAGTAGCTGATCATTGAGCGATGTTCCCTTATATTGTGCCGAACAGTCAAACATGGCTGACTTTTCCTGGGTTCTTGGCATGTAATACAGGATGGTGAGGCAGATACAAAAGGGGTTTATCACTCGAATCAATCTCAGGTTCAGGAACTCTTCTAGCATGACCTTTGACAACATAATCATCAATAACATTCCTGTACTTCTGTTTCAGTTGTTCATCATACTTTCATCGCCTTTGAAGTTGTTGGAGTCTCTTCTCAGCTAATAATTTGTTGTCTGGTAAACACGGTGGACTATAACACCACGGTAGAGATATTTGATAGTGACCATCGACTTGTTGTACAGATTTTTCCATAATAGTAAGAGCTCGACGGTCTTCGATCGACATAGGTTTACCTCCATTCAAGGGTAAGTCATTGAACTCACTGTTATATAATCGTTCTAACTGATGTGTTATTTCTTCACCATGATCGATCTGTACAAAATTAATATTTCCTTCCATGCTAGTTCCACTTCCTATAGGACCAAACAGCGTCCAACCAAGTATCGTACGAACTGCCACTGGTTCTTTAGGTCCTCCCCATCTTTCCTCCAATGTCCAATGAACTTCCGGAACGTCACTTCCAATCAAGATGCTGACTTCTTTGTCATTGAGCTTGGGGAATTCGATATCATTCAGGTGAGACCAATGGCCAATATCGTCCACCTCAGGGATACTTCTTTCTGAAATAGGTAGACGGTCAACACTCCATACACAATCTAATTGTAGTTCGCCTTCACCTTTCAAAGCTTGCACCTTCAGCTCCACTTCTAGACCATGTCTCTTCTTGTCCTGAGCATTGACTGTTGTTAGGGAAAATTCAGTTGGTTCATGTTTCAGGTGAAGCTTCTCTACTAAACTGTTCATGCAAAGTGTCGTATCTGATCCGTTATCAATAAAGGCATACGTATCCACTTGACGAGTGCCATCGTTGTTGGTGATTCTTACTGGAAGTATTCTTAAACATACCCTTGGTTTCTTCTTCGCTGCTGCTCCACAATGTCCAGAATTTCTGGCCTTGTTACTACGCTGAGGGGATTCTTGCTGATCTTTTTCAGAGCTTGCTGTGCTCTCTGGTGGATTAACTGGTAAATGAAGCAGGGAATGGTGTCGAACATTACAGCCACTCAACATACATGCCGGACCCAATCTACATCGTCTTGCAAAATGATTCTTTCTTAAACAATTGTGACACAAGTTTTCTGTCCATGTAAATTCTAATTGTTCTTGGTAAGACATCTGCCTCAACTTGTAGCATTTTTCCAAGTCGTGATTTGATGCTCCACACAGTAAACACTGCCTACTTCTTTGCTGCGATTTACGATCATTCGAATTGTCACCACCAGTTTGTGTTTCGGCATGCTGTGTTCCAAATGTTGATACTCTGCCGGGATCAAGAACAGGTTCCCTTACTTTGGGTTTTGGCTTAACATCTCCTTCTGGCTTCGATCCGACCAGCTTACCAAATGTGGTATTGGCTATTGCGGCATACTTTTCCACAAAGTCGACCAAATGTTCACCGGATTTAATTTGTGGTCCTCTTACAACTTTCTCAACAAACGCTTGTACGATGTTATGTTTTTGAGCAAAGTTCTTATGTAAAATTTCTTTGGCTTTCTCGTAGCCAACATCCGCCAGGTAGATTACGCAGTTCTCAATATCTTGTCTAGCTGCCCCGCTGGTATATTGAATTAGATAGGAAAGTCTAATCAGGTACCAGACTTTCTACATTCACATTCATTCATTGGTATGAAATAGGTAATTGGACAAGTACTGGTGTAAGACATTGTGTAGCCAAAATAATGAGGACCAGTAGGTCAAATGGTTATCCTTTATTTATTTACTCCGACTCCTGTGATGGTGAACATATATGCAAAAAACAAGGGAAACTACGATTAGATAGTAACTGAATATGTGAATTTTATGTGACATGATGAGGGCGAGGATATATAACAGCGAGAGATTGAATTGGAATAGAAAAGGCAACCCTGTACGTGTTTCGACCTAACAGTCTTCTTCAACAGGGTTTTTTAAGGGGGGTATAGAGTTTGCAGAGTGAAACTAGAATGCAGGAGAGTTTGGGAGCACTGAACATATGTGAAACCAGAGAAAACAAATTATTACGAAGTTATTATGAATTACACAGTACAAAAATGAAGGTTGAAAGAAAGTGAAAAGGATGAAATTACTGAATATGTTATTAGTAAATTATCCTACCAAAGGTCTTGTCGTTGCGGGACATTCCAACATTACGTACTTTATTGTTCATCTTTAACGTTATTTTAGGAGCGAAGTAATTTGCTAGTCCTTTCGGGGTAAAACTGACTCAATGGTATACTGAGTTTGAATGCTTATGATGGAAGGGGTGGAGTAGGATTTATTCAGTAGCATGATCATGTGACTGTAGGTGATTGCATTCAAATATGGTGCCAGTGGCTTGATTGACAGGGATAGGGGCGTGAGGCAATTATTGAATTGTGAGGAAAATTATTGATATCAACGTGCAGGGTTTGATATTATGTATAAAAAATATATATGATTAAAAAAATATATGATTAAAATCGTTGCTTTCCTAAGCTCTTCAATAATCTTGTCAATCTATCAATCCATATTCTCACATTTTGCATATATTTTTCAGCGTTTTCAAAACAACAAAATGAAGAAGTTCATACGGAGGAGCAAGGACAAACAGACGCCGATGAGCGTGGTCAAAGACAACAAAATGAAGAAGGAAAACTGAAGGGAGAGGTGATACATATCTATAGCAGAATGCGCATCTGGTTCATTCTGCTCTTCGCTTTGGTAGCGCAAAGTCGTCTGTATTTTAAAGTCAAGTTTTTCCATCAGGTAAATTTTCTTTCATTTTATATCTGAAAGTTGTAATGTCTGGGTGTGTTCCAACTATTTTACTTCTCGGGCATTCCTTTGTCCGTCGTTTACGGGACGACTTGGAAGCGCACTTTGATTTACACGCTGCCCCAAATTTTCATCTACCCGAATCGGGCAATGTTTCTTTGTTGGGTACGGGTGGCAGAACCGTAGATAAAGTGCTTAAATATGATCTCTCATGGGTCAAAAAGTATAAGCCCGATATCGTGATTCTCGAAATGGGCACTAACGATTTGTCAGGTCACACCCCTGAAGTAGTGGGGTCGAAACTCAATGATCTTGTGCACGTTCTGCGCGATCAGTATAAAGTTCGCGTTGTTGCTGTGTGCCAAGTGATTAATCGGAATCTGCCTCACACTCAGGCACCTGATAATGTGTTTAATACCAAAGCCGCTCTTTTACGCCAGTACCTGTCTGTTGTCCTTGCTGAGGAACAAGGCATTTTTGTGTGGGAACATAGGGAGTTTTCTCACCCTGATCGTCTCTTGTTGTCCTCAGATGGTGTGCACTGTAATGCACAGGGACAGTACTGTTTATACCGTAGCTATCGTGGGGCCATCTTGAAAGCTCTCACCATGTTATAGTCCTTAGCTCCAATATGTGTTCATTTTACGCCGTTGGTACAGACATTATTATTGCATAATTGTTTGATAATTTTGGTGCACTATATTATATACTCTTTTATATTTTACCCCTGTGTATGTGGTTGCCGTTTATGTACCACTACTATATGTTTATGTTATATGGGCTATAGCAACATGATTGTTTTCAGATGCCCACGTTGAGACTTCAACATTGGGTTTTTTCTACACTGGACATATTCATGATTTGAGCTGGTTATATATACGTACAATTCGCAGCTTCTTTAATAGTTGATGTATCTGTTTTGTTTCATGTAGAGTACATGTGTGTGGAGTGTTCTTGTAGTTTACTTGTGTTGTATATAAATGTCTTTTCTATAGTATAGGTATATATGACTTGCCGCTCCTGTGTCAAGGAAAAAATGCATGCCTAAGTGGGATAGAGCAAATATTGTTTTCAGATGCCCAAGGTTGTTGTCAATATATTGTGGGACGGTGCGGCATGTTGTTTCCAGATTGCCCTTTTATATTATTTTTTTGCGGCGTGAAAGGATAACCAATTGCGGCTACCTTCGCTGTATGCCATGATTATTCTGCTGCTTTTATTTGTCACCGTTGCATGAATATGTAAATAGTTGTGCAATATGATGTCTGTTACTTTCCAAAATTCCTCTTGTCTAATATTCCAGGGCCTGATATGGCTCCCGTTAAGCAAAGCCTGCCTGTCTTCGGTCTTTAGTTTTTTCTTTCAGAATGCCAGCTACTCGGCCTAGCACAAGAGTTCAACGTCGTGCGCAACCAGCAGCACAACGTCGTCCACCCTCTCGGCGAAGAACAGCAACCGCCAGTGCCACCACTATGCAGCAACCAGAGTCAAGTGGAGTCAGTTGCGAGGCGTCTTCCTCCGTGGCCACAACGTCAGCACCTGATGCAGCATCTCCAGCGACAACTGTTCCTGACGAAACGGTTCAACGGATCGTCTCTGCCGTCTCTCAAACTGTGTTAGCGTCACTCAATGGAGCCTGCGCCACAACTCTTCCGCCGCCATCTTCAACTGTGGAAACGAGGGAATTGCCTATGGTAGCGTCAGGTATAGCTAGTTTCGCAGACGCTACTATGCAGGGGCCGGTAGCGTCTGCCTTAAATAATCTTTCAGGTGAGACCAGTTTTATCCAAGTCACACCGCCTGTAGAGCCAGGTCTACCTAAATTTAATTCCATCAATGTACCCATTGATGCGAATGTGAGCGCAAAAGTTAAGGCCAAGATCTGGTCTCACGAATTCATCGATTTTGGTGTTTTAATTAGCTCAGGGGCAGGTGATACCCGGTATCACTTGTCTGTGAGCTCCCAAAACGGGTCAGCTTTGCCGACGTTGTCTTTGGAACCGTCCCAAAAGCCGAAAGCCATTGCTAACATTGGTGCATGGACTTCGGCTTTTCAAATTTTTGTAGGGGTGTACACTGCCAAATATCCGATGGAGGCCCCAGCATTGATGAAATATAGTGAAGCTGTCCGGGATTTGGCCGTACGAGGGGCTGACTGGCGCTTTTATGACTCGCAATTTCGTCTCTTGCGTCAATCTAATCCGACCGAGTTGCCATGGGGGTTTACTCATTGGGAACTTTGGATCCGTGCACAGAATTTTAACAATGCGCGTTTTTCAATATCTCAACCGCCTGTGCGCAACAACTTGTCCTCTTCAATTGACGGACCCTTTGTTCCCAGGGGGTTTTGTCGCAGGTTTCACCGTGGCGATCACTGCCCTGGTTGCAATTATAAACATAATTGTTACAAGTGTGGTGTAATTCACCCAGCCCTACGGTGTAATTTTCGTTCCTCACAGCACACCTCTGCCCCGACCTCGGCCAAATCTCGTCCTTCCAACACTGGTTCGAATTGATAATCTTCAACCTTTATTATGTGGATACGATCCGGGATTGACATCTATTTTGTATACTGGTTTTAAGTTTGGTTTTTCTCTTCATTTTGAAGGAACGCGTACCCCATTTTTTGCAAATAATTTAATTTCTGCGCAACAAAATCCTGAGATAGTTAGTGCTAAACTCTCGAAAGAATTGGCAGCCGGTCTACTTGCCGGGCCTTTCGATTGCCCGCCTTTTCCCAAATTTCGTGTTTCACCCTTGGGGGTTGTTCCTAAGAAAGCCCTGGGGGAATATCGCTTAATTCATCATTTGTCTTTTCCCAGAGGTGATTCGGTTAATGACGGGATTGCCCAAGAGCATGCGTCAGTCCAGTATGCACGTGTTGATGATGCGGTTGTTATGATCAAACAATTAGGTTCTGGTTGTTTTCTTGCCAAAACCGATATTAAGAGTGAATTTCGCATTATCCCAATCAAACCATCTGATTACGTTCTTT
>CACRXK020003517.1:1781-35832 GCA_902702795.2 Paramuricea clavata | reverse complement strand
GGGGGGGGGGGGGCTCGTTTCATGCAGACGAGAAACTCGTCATACTATTTCGTAAACTATACGACTTTCCATCTCAACTTTTCCCTCTAACTTTCCCGTCCGAACGGGTTTATTTAATTTAACGAGTTTTTTAAGGCCCCGTTTACACTATACCGGATTGCTATCGGAGTGGGTCAAATTTTGCAGGTATCGAAAGGCTAAGAAGATTTTTAATCTCAGAGACCCAAATAAACATGCCAATTCTGTCAAACTAATAAGCATTTGCTACTAACCATTGCTCAGTAACGGCAAAAGAAGATGTCGTGACCAGCGAATCCGGTATAGTGTAAACAGGGCCTAAATTTATAAAGGTAATGAATCTGTTATCATAAATCTACATTTAATTTTTTCGATTCATTTAATGAATGAACATCACCAAAAAGTTCTCTATGACTATGAACTGTTTGAGCTATGGTTTGAGATTCTTTATCGCCAGAGAAGAGCGAGTTTTTGAAACGGCTTCTGCAGAAAATAAAGTTAATCATGCAAAATTGCGGTTTAATTGCTTAAATCCGTTTCATTAATTAAGATAATGTTTCATATGGGATAAATTGATACCACCATTTTGAAATAATTAAACTGCCAATACAATACCTTGGAAATCTATATACTGTTCCATAAAGCGTGTTCAACTTTTCCAACTTATATTTTCGGGTGGTCTTTAAAATTCCATTAAATTTTTTTTTCAAAATCCTTAGTACGGAAATAGAATGACTCTTCGTTGGAAATAGTATGGAAATCCAATTTTTATACTATTGCAATTTCCATACTATTGATATACTGTATTACTGAAATAGCATGGATATATGTACTATGGATTTAGTGATACAATGGACCTATTCCCTAATGAACGAAATTTTGATCTATGTAGACAAGTGTAGACAAACATTTTACCACAGCTTGAAAGAGCATCACAAAATTAGTAATATTCCGAAGTTTCGTTGCGAAATGTTGTAAAATGCGGATAATATAGCCTTGCGAAATTTGCCGTTTTTCAGTCATTTTGTATTACGCACGGGAAATTGATACCGCTTTCTGAAAAAAAGTATCAATTTCCCGTGCGTAATACAAAATGACTGAAAAACGGCAAATTTCGTAGGGCTATATTAAGGCCTGATTCCACGAGCGCTTTTTCTCGGCGAAATGCGAAATATTTCGCCTGTTTCTTTTGAATTGCGACTACTCGAATAAATTATTTCTACTTGATTGATCACAATTCAAAAGAAACAGGCGAAATATTTCGCATTTCGCCAAGAAAAAGCGCCCGTGGAATCAGGCCTTTATCCGCATTTAAAACATTTCGCAACGAAACTTCGGAATATTTCTAACTGTGTGCTGCTCTTTCATGCTGTGATAAAATTTTTGTCTATAGACTTGCCTAGATCAAGATTTTGTTCATCAGGGAATAGGTCCATTGCAAATCTCACTTGTTAATAATGATCCTGTTAATAATGATCAGGACATATCCTGCAATTAGTCTCATTAGATTACTCCATGCAAACTTTCTTATAATTCCATGCAATGCATTCTTCAAATAGATGGGATGTTCAAAACAACACGTGGGCTATGCCAGAAGCACTACGTCCGCTTGTGCTTAATTTTGACTTCCAGCGAAAGGGGAAGACTGCTTATATCACAACTGGATTTCCAGGATTTGTTGGGGCGTTCACTGGATTTACACCAGTAAGTGTTTGGTATGGGTCATGCTATATAGCGAAGTAGAATTTTACAAATAATTAGCAGCACCTGTCGGAGACATAGCAGCTGGGGCATATTGGGACTTTTTGCAATTGGGGGAGTGGCGTAACCTCTTAATATACCAAATCTGTAGCTTTCAGATTATAATAAAAAGTGTCTAAAATGCATGAAATACCATAAAAATGGAACCTTTTTCCGGGATACACACTTGTCCGGGGCTGGCTGCGCCCCTGATGGCTGTGTTTGAGTAACATGAAAAAAGTTAAAAATCCGAGCGAAGACCCTGCATCAGGGGGTTGGGTGGTTGAGGTGTGGGCAGGCAGAAATTAAGGAGCTAAAACGCAGGGAAGGAGAAAATGCGGGCGAAGGGGAAAACAGACAAAAACTGTCAGTGGGAATTGTTTACATGTTATTAGCATATATTCGTCTTTTTTGACATTTGAAATCCATACTTCAATTTTTCCATACTTTCTGTAAAACGTAATAAAATTTTCTCACGTATAGGGAGAGATTACTATAACTATGAACTCACGTTTCTCAACAGCCGGAGGAAAGATTGGTAAGGAATGAAGTAAACAATTTCAATTATTTTTTCTCTACCCTGCGAGCAGAGCCCATGATTTCCCCCGAGAAAGGAATCATGCTGGCTCTGCTTGCAGGAGAAATATTCTCTGAAATGCACTAGGCCTATATGATATATAGAAACCGTGCATACGAACAAATTGAACACATTGGCATTACTAAGGTTACATGTGACGACAGTCGATAGACGTGCGTCCTGGTAGATTAGACATTGCGCAATTAATCTGCTTATAGATGTAGTTTCACCACATTTTCAGTGAAGAAAACCAGAAAAATGCTGATTACGAAAAGATACGTTTGGTGGGCGTTTAATTACAACTTTTCTTGTTCTGCCTGCTACAGAAATACGGACTTCCATGCAGCGAAATTCACACACAAAATTGCGGTTCTGAAACTAAACAGATTATCTCCAAATCAGTTGACACAATGTTGGTTGTCACAACTTATTCCATTTGGTTGGTAGCTGTACTTCTTTCATTATTCATTCTTCTAAAGCGATTTTAATTGGAGTCATCATCGTAGTCTAAACAGCCGTAAAAACAATACGAACCATTAAAAAATTAATGAGAAAGCGACCGCACACGTTTTTGTTACTTTCAAACTTTGTGGAAAACTGCATGTACACTTACTTTTTGCTTTTATGGAATATCCGTATTTCTGTTTAGTTGGGCAGAACAAATAACACTTTAGGTAAACACCCACAAAACGTACTTTTCCTTAACCAGCAGTTTTCTGGCTTTCTTCACTGAAAATGTGATAAAACCACATTTATGCATTCATGATTCGTCGTGCAATGTCCAATCTACCGGAACGCGCGTCTGTATCTTCCTGATACATCTTACATGATGCACTTATTATTGAAATCATTGCATCCTCAAGGTTTGTTGGAATGGATAATGGGAGAACGGGATTCGCACTGGACTACCTTTCTCGTTCGAAATGTACTTGATAGCGGCGTTGGGTATGTTGATACCTTTATTAGATTAACTTTATTAAATGCTAAATACACCACTACCAAGTTTTTTTCCCGATCATTCCTTGGTATCACTAATTGTAGCATTCACTTTTCCAGTTTCGAGAATGCCAAAGAAGTGCTTTCAAATACCAAAACTTTGGCTCCTTGTTATTACATTCTTGGTGGAAATAGTTCAGGGCAGGTGCGCGTAGCCATGTTAATAAATATGCTTTTACATTAGGAAACATCATACACTTTTTTATTATGATTATTATCATCATGCGCAAATCAGCATCGCCAAAACACAATATCCTCTTTCTCTAATTATTTCAATTTTATACAATTAAGATATACATGTATATTATGTATAGTTAGTTGTACATATCTTCATATCTAGTCCGCGTCCTTTATAGTTTATGACTTGATACATTTCATATTACCTCAAATGTATACATCTTGTTTCATGTGATGTTGATTTTATAGTGCAACTTTCGAGATAAGGTTCAAGTACCTTGTTGTAGCACACCACCAACGACCTTTCTTCATTTAAAAGATTTCCTCTGACTGGGTGAAAGATGACGTTTTCCTATATATTACCCATTCTGTACAATCTACGCAGCACTCTGAACCATACGATTAATTCAATCTTTTCATGCACTTTTAGGGAATGGTTATCTCACGCTCCCGAACAAAATCATTGTATCCTTTGAGGTTTATTACTTACTATATATATTTTAAACAAAGATAAAATTATTGAACTTGTTTCATTCTGTTATATAAATATTCTTTCTATAGAATCATAAAAAGCTTGGAACATTTTCTGACATTCTCTAACTATTTAAAATTTTAACGAGGTCTTCCTTCTCTTCCCCACCCTTATATTCAATGTTAAAACGTTCCAGCTAATTTGCAGTAGTTGGGCATGTTCGCACGAAAACATAAGGAATACTGTGGTGTCCCGAGGACCCTTGCATGGCGGCCATTTGTTGCTTGCTTTTAACATTTCTTGATACCACTTGGGGGGGGGGGGGATTTCAAAAAGCATGAAAATTTAGAGTCGTTAAATAGTCGGAAATGGTGTTCTCAGAGTCCTCTCTCCCTCTTTCGTGAGGCTTTTTCATCAATTCTTTCATTTTGATTTGCGAATTATTATTATTATTATTATTATTAATTTTTAATTTTTAAACATATTCATTATTTCCTGGGGACCGAAAGCTATTCCGGCGGCTCCTCCGACTTCAGGGTACCTTCCCGAATGCCGGTTGGTAATCGAGCCTACCCCCCCCCCCCCTTCCCGCCCTGTTGCTACGTTCCTGAGCTTGCCGCCGGTAGTATTTTAAACTACATAAGACGTTTAAAACTACATCAGCTATAGTGTGCTTGAATTGAAAGGTTTGAAGAATCATCAAAGTCGCCGAAAGTAGAAGTATCATTGGCCAATTTCCATATGGCTTATCAGTATGATGCTCTAAACTTGGTCAATTTAATTTCTCTTTCCAGCATGCCCCAAGGTAAAAGTGGGTGGTATCTACTACAAACAAATTATGATCATTGGAAAAATCCCTTAATTATCGATGACCGGCGAACACCCGTGAGTATACACATGTTTATCTCGACCCAATTCGTTCTTCATGTTTCTTATTTATTATTAATTTTCTGAACTTTCTTAGGGAAATAAATGCATGGAAGAAATGACTCAAAAGGTACAGTCACTGTTTAGTTAGAGTTGGAACTAGGGTCGTCCAGTTCAGAGGGATGCATGGGGGTTGGTGGTAACTCAAATCTTTGTTCTGGTTTGTGAAAAACACCACGTTTATACCGAATTTTAGATCTTTAGAAGAAAGAAGTATCATGCATGAAAATTAACATGCATTCCTTTCTTATTCGTCCAATTGTAAAAATTATTCCTTTTGATTAATCGTAGAACGTTGGCTTTGAAGGAATTTTCAATGTGTTGTCAACGATCCCTGTCTTGAACAAGGTAAACTTGCCATTAGTATTTGTTGTAACCTTGCAAGAAAAAGCAAGGGATAAAGGGCAATCTTTGTGAAAAAATTTTAAAAAGCCTTCCTACAAATAATTGACAAATTGTCATGTTGTTTTATCTAATTTGTCTAACTTTATTTGCTACTAGTACACAAGTATGCGTACAGCAAAATGTTAACGAACATTGCCGCCCACAAAAGTAATGCCCATATGGAAGTGTCCCTTTTAAATGGCTGCCAGCGCCGCTTCACGTTAGCTCCGGCTCGCGGTATCAGTGATAACCACTATAAGATCACCAACAGGGGCGGTGCTAGGCCTCTTTCGTTGGGGGGGGGGGATGCAAGATATAGTTTTGCCGAGTCATTAGCTTGGACTGTACAGGGTATATTAGCCTATATGTACACGCGCACATTTACTCATATGATTTACTAAACTTAATTGGTTCAGTAACATTGCATATAAGTAGTGGATTACGCAAAAGTCTCTACTTTCACAATGATCATATATAGATCTGTCGTCTATATATACTCGAATGTTTTTAACTACGCAGAGTTATCATTTTGAAATCTAGAGTCTATATGAAATGGCATTTCCTCTGTTCTGAGAAAGATTTCAAATAACTCTTCAACGAATGAAACTTATCCTCTATTCACTCACAACAACTGTTCCCAGTCATGACCGCTGTCAGAAACCATGCAACTCGTCTGCAATTATATACGGGCTGTTTTGGATTTTTGAATTACCCACTACAACTCGATAGAGCACATTTTCAAGAGATCTATTCATCTAACTTCTTGAAATATTACGTTTTATATTTAAATACACGTTTGGTTTTAATTCAGATAATTCAATTCGATAATTCAATTTTTGCTGAATGAACAATTTGCAGAATCGTTCATGAGTGGGGTGGTGCCCCCCCCCCCCACCACAACCTCCTCTGGCGCCGCTGCAAATTTTTTTTCCGTAGACAGTCGGACTCCTCATTGATAGTCGGACACATCATTGACCCGCGCCCTTAAACAAAACATTCAGCGGATACTATTCTTATTAGATGCGCTTCCCAGTGTGTCTTGCGCACGCAATTGGTGATTTCTGTTTTTTGTAAAAGTATTTTCGGAGCGATTGCAGAATACCCGTCCACTTTTAAGCCATGCCTTTCAAACATCATGGATAGGATGTACTAATACATCTATATTTCAATTCTCAACTGATGTTATCTTTTCACTTTATAGTTAACAAGTTATACTGCTATGATGCACGTGAACACAGGTGAAGTGATCAGTTATCGACGATATTGTCGCGATCCTTGTTTCCCGTGGTGAAAAATATCAAACGCAAAAAATTGAGATGTTAAAGACAGTCAAGTGAATGAAAACGAAGGAGCAATAACATTTGTAGAGTTAGAATCTATCTTAATTAATTAGGAGATTATGAAGTAATAAAATCAAATGATTTTATTACGTGGACAATTTATGGACTTTATATTAATATGGGATTAATAATTGTTATAAATCGGTATAAAGACACATAAACGTTCGTAAGTTACTCATTATTGTTAATTAGAAGTTGCAAGTGGTACACTTTGTAATTAGCCAGTGATGTCAATTTTAAGACTAAGTACATTTTCAATATAACAGATAATATGCTGCAAATTAGGCATTAATCATTTTCCAAACTGCTCCGTTTATACTGATTTTTGAAACTGAAATATTCTTATAAGGAATGGAAGAAATTGGAGAGGGGGAGAACAAATTGCTGAGCTAAAAAGTCCATGCGTATCAGTCGCTATTCAAGTTATTAACTATTAAGAGCCCAGCGAGAGAAAGGGCTTAACTCAAAGTCAGTCAATTTCCACCGCATTAAAATGTTAAAGCGTTTATTATACTACGCTTGTCAGGAACTAGACTTGCTCCAAGTTTCTCTTTCATTGTCATATCGATCCACTATAGTGTATATTACATGACGTAGCACGGAGAGGCGGAGCGAGAAAGAGAGACTTGTCAACTTCAGAAAACAATTAATGACACGGACAGAAAACAATTAATTAAAGCAAGTCTTGCATTTTCGGTTCAGTTTTGAACCGAGATTTTCCGATGTTGACAAGTCTCTCTTTCTCGCTCCGCCTCTCCGTGCTACGTCATGTAATGTACACTATAGTGGATCGATACTATATGACAATGAATTGAAAGAGAGACTTGGAGCAAGTCTAGTCAGGAACCGGCTCCGATTGCTCGAACTTCTTTGTAATTAGCGTAATTAGCAATTAATTAGAAATTAACGACGAATCCTGAAACGGGGTGGAGGGGGCATGACGGGTGGATGTCTATTCAAAAAGTAGCAGCTTCTCTTTCTTCCTTTATACATCGTGAAAATCGACACAGTCCAGCGCAGACTGTGAAAATAGGTATAAGTTTTAACATTTCTTACATGAAGCACACATTTATGAAAAATCGTGTGATCGCCGGCTCAGTTACAAGTTTTGGCGGGAATTTTCATATGCGGAGCGAGCAAAGCGAGATGCAAATGAGTTTAAATGGAGGAAAAGTGATCTTTTTTGCCGAATATTGAAGCAGTTGGAGATGTTTTCAACTTTTTTCTTCTTTTATAGTAAGTACGAATATTAATTAATTAAACCTCTGCACGAAACTCGTGTCTTTGATCAGAATTGGAGCCGATTAAACGCCTGAAACGCAGTTTAAAATATCAGCACCATGGTGATTGGAGCAACAAAATATCTCGTGTGCACTTTATACCAATACTTTGTCGTCTGGATATTTGGAGGTCCGAGGTCCCCCATACATCTCAGAAGTGACGCCCCTGTTTAGGCTGTCTACTGCATTTATTTCTTTTAGGGATTTTTCCTTTTAATATGTTTTATGCTTCGGGCAGCGCTTGTGTTGCTAGTGGATTTTATAGTGAAACAACAGCGTATTGTGGCACTATTGACTATTATCAGGCCTATTTAAACATATACTGAAAGGACCAAGGCCTCCCCCCCCCCCCTCCCTGTGTCCTTATTCTGTGATGAGACCGCCCTCACCCAAGGAACAATATTGGCCCCTCCAGTAAAGGTCCCTTTTTTGTAAAGTATAAAGAAAAGACTGTTGATGAGTGTTTTTATTTATATTCCCTTTATAATAATTATTATACTGAAAGCTCAGTCTGTATAGGTTGGATATATAAAAAGTAGGGTTTGAAAATGCAGAAAATTAACCCCAGGAGGCTTAAAAATATGAAAATGTTCTTGGAATGGATCCTCCTCCACATAAAGTCGTATCTTTCCAATTCCCCAGCTCTTATCTGGCTTATCTGGACTGTGGAAGTGGGAGATTGGCTGAACCTCTCCCCCTCCAAATAATTTTTACGACAGACTTGTGTGTCAATAAACATACATTTTTATGGTGGATTCAGGGGCGGCTGCCCCTGTTGCCTAAACAGTGTGGGGGCAGCAGGTTGCCTTTTTTATAGGGGTGCACCGGATTTCAAATCCGGCCGGAATTCTGGCCAGATTTAACGAATTTTCCGGCATCTGGCCGGATTTGGAGAAAATCCGGCTGGATTTAAATTTCTGTTTTCACCTTAAAAAATTCACCAAGAATGGGATAAACCATCAATTTGGCAGCTTTAAAGTTTAAAAAACACTTATATTATTATAAAATATTAACTAAGTTAAGTTATTAACAAAAAGATATTTAAAAAAGGTTTATAAACACAATCAAAAATCTAAACTGACACTAACTAAAAATAGTAAAAAACATAAATCGCCATTTTGAATACTGATTTATTCCGAAATTTGTCTAACTGTATTAGCTACAAGTAATGAAGTATCCGTCATACAACAAAATGTTAACGAACATTGCCCTCCCCCCCAAAAAAAAAATTAAGGCTCAAGAGTAAGTGCCCTATTTAAATTGCTGCTCCCGCCGCTTCATGTTGCTTCCGGTGCCCCTGGGTGGATTTGGGTGCAAAGGGGTGTGAAAAATTAAACAAAATCTTACTTTTAAATTTAAATGTTTGATTACTTTACTATATATACTTGTTCATATGTAATATCATCATCATTCATTTCCTCATGATGACTATAGTTTAGTCGAAACGGCGAAATAAATTTTCAAAATGCTTTCAATTTTCGGAGTATCTATTGTTTTGTATTTTAACAAAATACTCAGTGGTTCCCGTAATTCAAAGTTTGTTATCAGTCTTAGACTAACTCAAGGAATTCAAGGCAACACCACAACTTACACTAGTTCAAAATACTAATAAGTCCAATGTTAATAATTTTTTAGTTTGACACTTTGATTAATTGGTCAGTCCAGAAAACATCCATACCTCCCCCACAGAGGAAATTGGAAGTTAACCCCCCTACCCCTTCGGACATACTAAAATACACTTACTATTATCCGAAACAAATTTTTGTTTCCTCCCCCACCGGATTTGCAGAAATTTCCTCCATGGGAGAAGTGTGGATCTGTTCTGGAATGACCCAAATAAAGCAAATTCTCAATTTTACTGCAAACATCCAACATTATAAGTATTTGATAATGAAAATAAAAGCAATCAAATATTCAAGTGTTAAAAATTTCCATTTTGTCTTCCACACTTGTTCACTGATATCATGAGAATCGGAGATTGATATTTTATATAATTATTAAATTATATTTATTCAACATATGTGTTTATTGTAACCACGAAACTACTAGATGCACTTTCATAACAGTATGTTGCTGGCCAGTACTATGTTCGGTGTGCTTGGCTGCTCGCCCAGCACCCCCCTAAAAATCCTTCCTGGATCCACCACTGGTAAAGTGAATACTAAGGTTGCATTCTAGTTAAATTGAAGGTTATCTGAAGATACCTATTGCATGTTAAACAATCCGGACCAGCAAAACACATATCGACATCAACATGCTAAATATTGTATCATCATCGATTATCATTATGTCTAGTTGCTTCTGTTTTTTGTTGCTTTTCAATTTTTATTTGTCAAGTTTCTCTAATCTGGCCTTTGGGGGCCAAATACTGAGTGTTGTGTGCTTCCAAATTCTGAATGCATTTTTAATTTTGTAAAAGCAGCGAAGTGTCGTAATATTGCATTTCATTCCACATAGAGATGCAGGTAGGCTGAGGCATGCATGCTATTAAGTAGAAAAGTAAAAGTAGCTATAGGATAGGCAAGCATACATATGTGCATGGCATATTCATTTTTCTGATCAGATTGAGGAATTTCTGTAATTTTTTCTTCAGTCATATATGAGCATGGGTGATACTATATAATCAGCTACACCGAATCTCTACTATTTCATTTACATTAGACATGTGTACTGTTTTCAAAAATATATCTGCAGCTTTCATCATGCAACTCAATTTGTCATCATAAACAAAATAATTGTGGAAAATAGCTGGAAATGCTCTTTTCAGGTTTGTAGTTATTAAAATTTCAAGGGGCCCCTCACTAGGAGGGTTTGTCAGTTTTCCCACACATTTACTCCATATTATGCAATCGTTTTGTGCATTGGTACTGGAGCAATTTTTAAATTTCGAGTAGTATGGCACCATTTGGAGGATATTAAACATACATTAATCTTCCCTATCGACAAAGTGCTAGTTAATGCTACAGTTCCAAGATAGATGGGGGGGGGGGGGGATGTAGACCCTCTGCCCCATTTCTGGTGGCACTGGTGAATTCATAGTTTAAATTTCAAATGTATTCAACTTTGAAGTTTATTCAAGACTTACAGCATATGCAATAATAATGAAACTGTTTTGCTCTACTAGGCTTCGTGTCAATTTTTACTTTAGCCACCCGAAGTCAATTTGGAACACCTGGTAAGTTTTTAAAATTGTTACAAAAAATTTATTGAAATTACTAATTACGATATTCAAACAATACAAAAGTGCAAAATTTATAATGAAGTATGAAGGCAGTTATTGGCTAATTAATACTGTAGACTGACTTGGAGCTTAAACACTCTAATTGTTTTCGGATTGGATATTGATAAACAACCATCCCTTCTTGCAGCATTCTCAGCTAGCAAATGCATGTACAAGTGTCTATACCAAAGCACAATACAGTGCCTTTCCAAAAAATATGGACTAACACACGTGAATAATGTTCCCAATTTATGCTAATGTTTGAACTGTGCGAAAACTACAATTACAGCTGCCCAGCGACAGCGTCAAAGCAGCACGACCAACTTCAAGTCTGTTTATTTTTCAAAAATACTCTGCTTAATCAAACCAAAGCGACTAGAACGCAAAACATACGAGTTTTAAATAATTTAAGATAATTATGTCCTGTAAACATGGTTCGGCATATTCGAATTTTCACGAAGGATGATTTTAATTTCGTTGATTGATTATCATAAAAGAAGTTGGTTTTGCTCCCTCAATTACAAATTGAATACTAATAGAAAAGAATTTAACTTGGATAATAAAATATCAAAAATTATTACATTAAATAAGCTACTAATGAATTCTATTAACTAAAGTTTGTAATGTTCATTATTAATATTTGCCTTCGTCCAAGAATCTTCGACTTCTCCTTTCTTTGCGAACTACTTGAATTTCACCTGTTTCGGGGCCACCAGATAGTGTTCGAGTGTAGGTCGTCGTTGAATCGCCAGGCATAAACCCTTCGGAAATGCTGTGGCTAAAGGTACCAGCCGATACGGGTCCTTCGATGGTTCTCGTTTCTCTCTTGATCACTCGGGTTCGTACTTCTCGATCTCCCCCATCACCTAAAAGTAAAATAATGTTTGGCATCAAGGGCAAGGCTCTTTTTGCACTCATCGCAAGAACTTACATCGTTCTGCACGAGTACTTGCTTCCAAGTAAAATAAACTGTCGAGCATTGTGATTGGATGCAAGCACTCGCAGCGAGCTTGTGATTCGTTGTTTACGATCAGTGGAAACGACCCTCGAAGTTCATGGTTGTTCGCGAACCATGGATTATGAGCAGAGGTAATTTACTTGAAGGGTATTGACGTATTGTAGATGGAAATTATCGAGTGGAAATTTACATACATTTATTAGACCTAACCAGGAACAGCTGCGAAAAATGTAACTTTATGTCCCTGGCAGGAATCGAACCTGCGGCCCTGCGATTCCGGTGCAGCGCTCCAACCAACTGAGCTACAGAGGCCAGTTGTCGAGCTCTAACCACAAGTTCATGTATGTATACTAGGGTACTGCCAAGTGTAGGCACTCTTACATTCAGAGTCAAAACCTTGACTTGACATGAAATATCTAATCTATTCAGCCATGACTTTTTGGTGTAGCGAAAAGTGTATTAAACTTTATTCCGAACATTAGATTTACATTTCATTTTTACCAATTTTTCAGCTTTCTCCCGACTAAAATAAACAGAAACTATATTTTTATTGAGATAGTCAAGTTTTCGGAAATTTGTATTGAAGATTTCCATTTGAATAGTTTCTTTACGCATGACCATAATGCTTGTACAGACACAATATTTTTGCAATGTGAGAAACAAAACGCGTGTGTAACAAGTTTTCGGTCCGCGGGCCCATTTTTAGGCGGGCCGAGACTACCTCCTGAGGAGGTCTCGACCAGCCTAAAATTTTGGGTACGCGGACCTTTAATTTTGCGTTTTTTACACGACAAAAATCCGGGGTACCGTGCCCAAAAAATGGGTCCGCGTGCCAAAATTTAAGCGTGCCGTGCCCAAAATGACTGTCGTGTAAACGGGGCTGACAAGTTGATTGTGTCACTTTTCAATCCAAGTATGGTTTTCTTTCAAAATTTAACTCTTTTTTGGTCTTACCACAAAACGTAAGTGTGATAGCACATAATTGGCCCGTGTATTGGCTAATGGATAATAAGACTACTCTGTGTAAAGTAAAACCTGTATTTGTCTATGTGAAATATCTATGCCATCTTACCATAAATTAAGCTGTAGTTTGCGTCATCACTGTTCCCTCTTGAGTAGACTCGTGTTGTCGTCTGTCCTACACTATAGCCGTCACCTGCTTTATCATTGACGCTGAAATCTAAAGTTGACACTTCGTGTGGTTTACCAGTTACAACTGACTTTGATTCGGGACTCATTGCGTGGGTGATCTCGTAGGTTGTTCTCTCGATCTTTGGTTTTACATCCAAAGTAACTTCAGTCGTTTGTTTTTCTTTCTTCAACACCTCGATATCCCATTTCAGACTGGCGATCTCCTTCTCCAATGTAACCACTTTAATGCGGAGTGTTTTGATCGATTGCTCGCGTTCTTCGATTGCTTGGTCGTGGAATTCTTTCTCAACACGTAAATCGCGGACCTCCTTTTCTAACCTGACGATATACTCGTGACGGATCACCAGTTCACGGTTGGCTTTTTCAAGCTGCTCTTCTAAAATCATTCTGTCCTTGATCGCTTTTTGCAAGTCGAGTTCCATTGTGTTGATCTTTTGTCGTAAAGCGTACATTTCTTGTGTAACGGTCTCCAAGCCATTGGTGCTTTGTCTGTAGACAGTTTCGATCTCGGTTAGCTTCTCGGTTACAATTCGCAGTTGGTATTGAAGATTTTGCTTTTCTGTGCGGAGTGTTTCCTTCTCGCTCTCGATCTCATCGTATTTCTGTTTCATTTCTAACATTTCTTCAGCCATTCTTGGATCAGCCTTTGTTGCACGTTCTCGGATGACGATCAGTTCTTGTTTCAGTCGTTCAATTTCAATCAGGTATGTTTCCACGCTGTTCTTCTTATTCCCCATATCTCGTTTCAACTGCTCATTTTCCTTCGTCAGGTCGCTCACTTGTTTCTTCAACTTTTCGTTTTGATTTTCACGGTCGGAAAGGTCGCGTCGGTAAATTTCAGTTGTTTGGTGAATCTGGGATATCTGCTTCGAGAAATCTGAATTCTGCTTGTCATTTTCATTTTGAAGATCTTGTACGCGCTTCTGCAAATCATCATTCTCTTGAATGGCGTCGTTCAGCAGGTCTTCCAATTTGACAGAACGGCTTTTAATAGTTACAAACTGGCTTTCGAGGTCGTTTCTGCCATCTTGCGATTGTCTATCTTTGTTGTCGAGTTCGTTAAGTTTCCCCTTGAGACCATCGATTTCATATTCTTGATCTTTGATCTTGTCGACCGCGTCTTCCATGTTGGCTTCCAATTCCGAAACCTTCTTCTCTTTGCCCACGACTTCGTCTTTAAGAGTCTTGATTTTGTCATTGTTCTTTTTCACCGTATCGTCCAGATCTTCGAGTTTCTCGTTCGCACTCTTGACCTCGTACTCCAAAGCAGCAGCTTTCTTGTGAGCATCCAATACTTCCTTCTGCAATTCATTCTCCCGACCTTGGCTTCGTTTTAATGCTTCTTCTAGGTTTTTGAACTTCTGCGTCGACGCTTGGGCATCTTTTTGGTTGTCTGATGTATGCGTAATGTGAATATCGTATTGTGCTTGAACCTTGACCAGTTGAATTTGCACGTCTTCATAGTCTTGTTTAAGGGAGGCATTTTCTACCTTGAGACGTTGGTTTTCTTCTTCAAGGTCAGCGAGTTTCTCCATCGCGTCCTCGAGGTCACGCCTCAGTTTGGCACGTTCTGCGTTTGATTCTTGTTTTTCTCTATTGAGATCAGAAACATTTCGCTGCAAGTTAAGGATCTTTTCGTCCATGTTCGCCTTTTCGTCGTTCAAGTTGTCATAGGCATCTTGCAGGTTATCGAGCTTCTTTTTCAAGTCCGTAGCTTCATTCTGCAGACGGTCTTTTTCTGGACGGAGGAAATCTAACTCCGCTGAATCTGGTTCGCTGAACAACCCCATGTCAGGGGATGACTCCACCATAACTTCTTGTTGTGGCTGTTGTTGCATGTTGTCCATCATTTCTTGAATCTGGACATTGGCTGCAGTTAGGTCACGCTTCAGCTTCTCATTCTCGTCTTGCAGCATATCATTGTTCTGTTGAAGTTCAGCCAGTTGCATCTTCAGCTTCTGGAGTTGGTTTTGGATATCTCTCTTTTCAGTTTGAAGTCTCACGTTATCTTGTTTGACGTCATTAAGCTGCCTTCGCAGTACTTGGTTATCACCAGTCAGTTGTTTGTTGTCGGTTTCCAACCTGTTGATGGTGTATTTCATTTCGGCTACGTCTCGCGAACTGACATCTGTCGAGGATTGCAAGTCCAAAAGTTTTTTCTGAAGTCTGGCGTTTTCGTTCTTCAGGTTCTCGTTCCTGACTTTGTAATCACCCATTATGCCCTTCAGTTGTGCAACTTGCTTGATCTCAGCTTGCAAGTCCTCTTCAAGATCAAGAATTTTAGCTTTGGCTGCTTGGAGATTGCGTTGTAATTCATTCTTTGCTTTCGAGATGTTTTGATTGGCCGTTTCCAGGTTCGCTGCTTTTTTCTCTGCGTCAAGGAGATCCCTCTGTTTCTTGTCAATGATGTCTTGGCATCCTTCAAGGGAGCTTTCAAGTTGTGCAATTTTTTGGTTCGCTTCGATCAAATCGTCGTTCAATTCTTTCACTTTACCATCGTATGCAGCATTGTAAGCTTCCAATCTTCTATTCTTGTTCTTTGCTGTGCTTAGGTCTTGCTCCAGTTTTGCAATCTTTTTCTGCCATGCAAGAATATCTTCTCTGCCAACCTTGCTGCTGTTTTGCAAGTCATTTAGCTGATTCTCAAGATCTGCAATGCGCTTGGTCTTCCATTGGTTATCATATTCGATGCCATCTTTTTGTCGGTTAAGGTCAGAAACAGTCGTTTCCAATTTCATGTTTTTCTTGCGGAGGTTGGCCAAGTTGCGTTGCGCGTCATCATGATCTCGTTTGACGTTGTCGAAACTATTCTGTAACTCGTAGATCTTGGTTGATTTTTCCTTTCCGGAATCAACTTGATCGGGTGGAGCGGAATGCTGTACGTTCTCGGTCTCACGCTTAATTACATTCATATCGTTAGCCATCTTGCTCTTTTCGTTGTGGACTGTATCCAGCTGAATTTTCAATTCCGAGTTATTCTTCTTCATTTTATCCAGAAGGGCTTTCAAACGATCTCTTTCTTCTTCAGTGGCTTCCAGGCGCGATTGCAATGTAGCAACCTGTTGATTGAGACCAAGAATTTCTAGTTGTAATCTTTCAATTTCCTTTCGGGCGTCGGAGTAAGATTTTCTGTAATCATCAGCTGAAGCCTTTGCAACTGCCAGCTCATTCTTAAGCCTCTTGTTTTCTTGCTCAAGTGCTTTCAATTTGAATTGAATATCAGTAATGGTGTTGTCTCTCTCTTGAAGCTTGCTTTGCAAAACTGTCATGTCTTGTTGTGCTTTCTCATAATCTTCCCGGTAGGAGTGCAGTCGTACTTTCAAGGAACTAATTTCGTCTTCGTACGCGTGAACCTGATTTCGTAGCCAGTCAACATCGTTTTCTTTATCTCCAAGATCCTTTCTGTAGGCGTCGACGTTCGATCTATGTTCGGTGACTTGTCTTTCCAAGTTAGCATGAGTTTCTTTGTTGCGGAAGAGCTGCGCCTTCGCCTCATCTAGTTCCCCTCGTAACATCGCTTTTTCTTTCAGTGCCTTCTGCAGTTCGTTTTGAAGATCAGCTTGTTTACGTTGTGCAGCAATGATATCATCATTCAATTCATTGTTTTCTTGCATCAAGGTTTTCATCCTCAGGTCGACATCTGAGAACTGTTTCTGCATATTGAACAATTGCTTCTCGAGATCGTCGCGTTTCCTCTGAACGTTGCCAAGGTTGGCTTGCATAAGATTGAGGTCTTCACGAAGAAGATGAACTTGCTTCTCTAGTTCTTTCTTTTCTTCTTTAAGGGTTTCGATTATCTTGTCTTTGTCCTTATTATTCTCTCCCTGCTCCAGTTGTAACTGTAGTTCTTGAAGTTTACGTTCAGTATTCAAGAGATTCTGTTCGTTATTTCTGTCTTTCATAATAACATCTTCGTGCTGTTTCTCCAGTTGATTCTTTGCTTGCTGTGCTTGTTCGAGTTGCATTCGGAGGCTGGCGTTTTCTCGCTTGAGGTTAGAGTATTGCCCAGCAAGGGTCTGAAGTTCTTCTTTCGTCGAATTGAAATCATCTTTGAGAGGTTTTAATTCATGCTGAGCATCGTAAAGCTCCTGCTCGATCTCTTTCTTCCTGGCGAGGAGTTGCTCGTAGATGGCTTCCATCTTGACGATGTAAGCGTTGAGTTCCAGGAACTTACTTTGCGCTTCCCTTTCTTTGTCTTGGCTTTGGCCGAGGTCACTTTCTAACTCGTCTATCTTCCTCTTCAGAATGCTTGAATCTTCGGCTGGGTCCATTCCATCCCACATGTCTGGAGGAGCACTTTCAACATTTTGCACATTTGATACGCTGATCATATTCTCGTTCTGGCGGTTCGTCTCAACAGCATCATCGAAATCTGCGTTCAGCTTCTTCAGCTGTTTCTTCAACTCTTCGTTTTCCTTCTCAACGATAATCTTGGTTTCGGTTAAATTCTCGATTTGACGTTCTTTCTCCTCATTGTCGGCCTTTAAGCGATCGAATTCTGCTTGCAATTGTGCAAGTTCCTTTTCGCACTTATTGCATTCATCACGATGCCGTCCAGCAGTGGCCTTCAATTCTTCGATTTTCTGGTACAGGTTTTCTTTGTCCCTTGTTAGCTCTTCTATTTGTTGCTCTAAACCAGCGATTTTGGCAAGGCATTCTTTCACGTCTTTCTGTGCACGATCTTTGTCAGTAAGGGCTTTCTGTAGTCTGGTCTCCAAATCTGATAGCTGAGAAAGGTAGAAACTTACATTAGTAAGATGTTCAACTATTTATATTCAGTAATCAAACGACCATTTTCTGCATTTTAAACAGAGAAATATATCGTTTAGCAACAGCTTGCTAACTGAAAATTATTAACTTACACAATCTATTCAAACGATTTCTTCTCAACCTTAACAGACACGGGTGTGCAAGACATTTAAGCAATGCTTACACTGCAAGCCCTGATTGGATGATTAAACTAGTGAAACCTAGCCAGGGCCAAGCCACAGAATAAAGACATACAGAAGGTCGACTCGAGTAACCGCTACCACGCCATGATTCATCATCAAAATGAGAAGCATTACCCCCTGGACGTCTGCCATTTTGAATATTTTCAGGGGGGTGAATGCCTCTCAAACGCGCACTGACTAGGCCCAAGGCGTCTGTATTTTGATGACGAATTACGGTTACGCCAAATTCATTGGGGGAATCGTTGGAAAAAACCCAAGAAAGAAGTCGGGCTTCTGTGTGTCTATTCTGTGGCCAAGCTTTTGCTTGTAGTGTAAACATGGATTGGGCCCATTTTTTGTGGTTATAAACTCATTGTTTCGAAGGTGTATTAATAATTAATGCATTGAATAACAAGGATTTGAAGATATAAAATATTGTCAATGTTAGTCTAAAGTTTCAACAGTTTTATTTCTTACCTTTTCCTTAAGATCCAGTATTTCCTGCTGTAGACGACCTTGGTCCGATTTCAGTCTATTATTATCTTCTTGCAACTGGTTCATTGTTGCTTTTGTCGTATCCAAATGTTTTTCCAAACTCTTCTTGTCTTTCAGTAAGCCCTGCACCTCGTCTTCTCTCTCTTGCAAATCTTTCTGGGCAACATCGTAGAGCATCTTCGTTTCAACCACTTTTTGTTCTGCTTTCAAGAGGTCAGCACGTTGAGTCGCAATTCGTTTATTCGCATCATCCAACTGCTGTTGAAGAGCATTCTTTTCCCTGGTCTCATACTCGTTCTTCACCTCAAGGTCGGAGATCTTGTCAGAAGCATCGTTCAGATCTTGTTTGAGTTTCTGACAATCAGTGTTGCTCTTGACCAGACGATTCTGCAAGTCGTCTACACGTTTTTGGAGCATTCTGTTTTCTTGGGTTAGTTCGATAATCTTTTGTTGAGCTTTCTTGTAATCCCCTTCAAGTTTTCCAAACCGATTCTTATTGACTTGGATCTCGGATCGTAAGCTGTTCTCACGCTCTGGCGTTCCGCCTGGAGGAGCACTTTCAACATTAGATACACGTTGCACTGTGATACCGGAACTCACTGGAACTGCTTCTTTCTTCATATTATTGATATTTATTTCCATCGAGTTGATCTTTAAGCTCTTCTCGCGTATTTGATCCTCATACTTTCGAATTATATCTTGGGCTTTTTGGTAGGCAACGCGAAGTGATTCCAGCTCTTTTCTCGTTTTCAGGAGATCTGACTCTAACTGCGCTTTGTTCTTCCTCAACTTTTCGATTAACGCATCTTTAGTTTTGATATCTTTTTCAAACTGTTCGTTCTGTCGTTCTAGTGCGCGTACACGGTTCTGTAGGCGAACGATGTCTTCTCGGTCTTTCTTGGCGTTGTTCTGGGCATTTGTAAGTTCATTCTTGTAGTAGTCACGATCTTTGCGAGCATTTTCTAACTGTGATTGAGCCGTTGTAAGCTGGTAGGTTTTTGTATTTACTTGATTTTCAAGGTTATCTTGAATTTCACGAAGTTTTTGAACTTCCTTATTCAAATCCTGGATGCGTTCTTGCATTTGTTGAATACGTCTGTCGTCTTCTTCCTTCTCGGCTGTCAACGCGTCGTTAGTTGCCTTGAGATTCGCCAATTCACGTTTCAGCTCATCTAATTCGTTCTCTAATGCTTTCACATTACGATTTACTTCAGCAAGGTTCTTTTCCTTCTTTTCTAGCAAGATACTCAAGGTGTCATTTTTCTTCGTCTGTTCCGCCAATTGGCTTTCAAGATTCATGATGTCTTCTTTACATTTCGTAAGGTTGGCGTTGGAATCATCAAGTTGGCGCTGCAGCTTGGCTTTCTGCTTTTGCAAGGAGTCGAGTTGCGATTCTAGTTTGGGGATTCGTCCCCGGACGTCATTAAGATCTTCCTCGGCTTTCTCGCGAAGATGGTTAGCGGTATCCGCTTCCTTCTCGAGATCGTCAGCTTTTGCTTCTGCTAACGTTGCTCGCTCAGTTTCAACAGCCTTATCAGCAGTCAGCTGATCGTTCTCGTCTTGTAATTTGTTGATCTTCTCTTGTGCTTGTTGCAGGTCTTCCTGAAGATCATGGACGTCGCGTTTTGTGCTGTTACATTCATTCTGTAGTTGCGTTACCTTCGTTTTCAAGTTGTCCACTTCGTTCTGTAAGTCTTTGTTTCTTGCCATTTCGTCATCCAGGTCTTGTTGCGACGGACCAGCGAAGAAGTCATCACCCATACTGGATTCAACCACGTCGGACGTTTGAACAGTGATCGCTTGTTCGATATCGATCTGTTCTTTCTGTTTGATGACATTGTTCAGGTTGTCAACTTCGTCATCACGATCTTTCAGCCGATGTATTAACTTGTTTCGTTCGTCTTCGGTTGTTTCATATGAATTCTTGAAATGATCCAGATCGCCTTTGACGTTGTCTAGTTCGTTCTCTTGTTGCACGGTCTTTTCACGGAGCATTGTAACCAAGTTGTCGTTATCGTTCAGCTTATTTTTGTGATCATCAAGTGAGGATTGCACGTCGTTCAGTTGGTTCTTTAGGATTACTGCCTCGTCGTTAACCTTTTTGTGATTTGTTTGTAAATCATTAATGCGAACTTGAAGTTCGTTCTTCTCTTTTGTTACTCCATCCAAATCGCGTTCAAGTTTTCCCAACTTCTGCTTCAGGACGGTCACTTGGTTCTTGTAGTCATTCGTCTCGCGCTGGCTGATGTTCAGTGCGGTTTGAAGCTCCGAAATTTTCTTTAGGAGGTCTTGAACTTCCTTGGCAAGATCATCTCGCTCCTTCTGCAGTAGGTTGTACTCGACTTGTAATTCCTTGTATTTTCGCTCGGCTTCCAAAGCTTTATCCTGTAGATCTTCGTTTTCTTTCCCGAGGACTTCACATTTCGACTGCAGGTCGCTTACTTCTTGATACAACGGATCTAGTTTAGCTTGTAAGGCTGCGATACGCTTCTTCAACTCAGCAATGATGTTGTTTTTACTCTCCAGTTGATTCTTATGCCATTGCAAGTTTTTATTTGCTTCGTTGTAAGTTGTTTTCAGGACAGTGTAGTCGTTTGTTAATTTGGCGTTCTTTGTTTTCTGGTCAGCCAAATCACTTTCAAGTTGAGTCTTTTGTCGTTGTGCGTTATCCAGTTGAGATTGCAATTTGCTAATCTGCATTCGTGCCTTGGAAACCTCGCTATCCAGCTCGTCTCTTTCGTCTTGCACTTTTTGAAGCTGTTGTTTCAACTCAGCGATCTTTTTCTCGCTGTTTGCAAGACGTTGCTTGTAGTCATCCCGATCTTTTATTGCTCCTTGACACGTCGTCTCTAGCTGATCAACTTGCTCCTTGGCAACGGCGAGGTTGGCTTGGGCGTCATCCAGGTCAGCTTTCGTTTTGTTGAAGTTATCTTCCAATTTCTTGTACTTGCTGTTCATCGACAAAAGATTTCCCTCTGCTTCTGTAACACGCGCCTTCAACTTGGGAATTTGACCTTCCAGAACTTTGATGCGATCTTGCGCTTTCCTGTTCGCGTCTTCAAGATTTGCCAACTTGTTCGCTGTGATGTTAAGGTCTTTCTGAAGACCGTCCTTCTCCTGTCGGGTTTTGCCCAGCGCACCTTCCAAGTCGTCAAGGTTGTTCTCAGCTTTCTGCAGGTCACGTTCAAGTCCGTCACGATCTTTTGCCAAAACTTGGTTTGCCATTTCAGCCTGAGCAAGGTCTTTTTTCAGCTTCTCGATCTTGTTATCCAACTCATCGTTGTCCGCTTCGAGCCGATCGATCTGAGAAGCCTTTGCTCCGACCTCCTCTTTCAGCGAATCGGCGAGCTTCTGCTTATCGAGTACCTCCTTCTGCAACTGAGCGTTGTTCTCTTTGCTCCTCTTCAACTGATCTTTGAGATCATCCAACTGTTGTTTCAAACCGTCTCTTTGTTTTTGCAGACTTTGCAGTTGTGATTCGTACTTGGAAATTTGCACCTGGCTCGACTTCTCTTGCTTCTGAAGATCTCTCTTCGCCTTGTCGTAGTCGCCTTGAAGTTGATTAACACGATTTTGCATATCATCCAAATCTTTCAACAATCCTTCTTTCTCCTTGTTAGCCAATTCGGCGTTGGCTTGCCAGTCGGACAATTGATTGTTAAGACTATCCAGATCACCATCCATTGACGACTCGACGTTATCTGATGTGCTGACTGTGATCATATCTTTCGAAGCGAGCTCCATGCGCAAGCGGTCGATTTCTCTTTGTAATGCGTTCTTATCGGACTTGAGTTTGTCGATGACGCCATTCTTATTCTTGAGGTCTTTTTGTAAACCATCGTTTTCGAATTGCTTTTCAGTAAGATTTCTCTGAGATCTAACAAGGTCATCTTGGAATCGCTTTGCATCTCCTCTCGCAGTTTTCACTTGGTCTTGAAGTGTGTTCTTCTGCCGCAACAGATTCTCAATTTCCTGACGAAGTTTGTCTACCTACATAGTTTTAAGAAGTTAAAATGGATTAATGGATACAATAGACATTTGTTATCTACTTGGACCTTTAGAGCCAGCAAACTAACGGATCATCGATTGACATTATTCAGCTCACTCCCTTACATCATCATGTATTACGCTTACTATATTACCTACTTAGACAATAGTAGAAGAGTTTTGTAGATGGAGATTTCGAGTATGAACTTTTTATACATTTTTTAGACCTAATAAGTAGAAGTTGCCACAGCAACTATGCAAATGCAACTATAGACCGTCTGGCAGGAATCGAACCTGCGATTCTGGTGCAGCGCTCTAACCAAACGTTGATGTATATATACTAAGGTGATGCCAATGTAAGGTGTATGGGTAATTATCACATACTTGTACCTTTATCAGGTAGGAAGCAGCGGGACATAAAAACGATATCGTCCCGGATATCGTTTTTTGTCCCGGATATCGTTTTTTGTCCCGCTAAATTTCGCGCCTTGTCAAAACAAAGATGGCCGACTCGAGGTTCGTGTTGGTTGATGTGGACAGTTTATCGAAGAAAACAAGAACGATAATACAAAACGAAAGACTTAAATTGTATATTATTTATATGAATGGTCTATTTATTTTCTAAAATCATATTTGTTCAGTAAATGATGAATTGTTTTGAATTCTAAAATGATCCTATTTTTTCAAAACTGTTTACTTTTGGGTGGCAAACCCTGATAAAGGTACAAGTATATAATAAATAGGTTATCGTACTCGGGACTCGGTGATATCAGTTTTATCGCTCTCGGGACGATATCATCCCTCGAGCGATATCATCCCTCGAGCGATATCATCCCTCGGGACGATATCATCCCTCGAGCGATAAAACTGATATCACCTCATCCCTTATATGATAACCTATATATATCAGGATTTGGGGGCATCTACAGTCGATATCACTGATAGTAGAAGGGTTTTGTAGATGGAAATTTAGAGTACGAATTTTTTATACATTTATTAGACGTACTGTAACCAGGGAGCAAAGACACAGACGTTAATGCAGGTAAGTTTGTTTCAAACATTCATGTATTAATTGTTTGCTTTATAATTGCTTTAAAAACTGATCGTTGCATATCATGAAAAAATAAAGCATACAATGTCAGCATATATTTATTGATTACCCTTTTTTATTATTATATTAAAATTTATAAATTAAGAGGAAAGCAAAGTTATTTGCATGCGAGAATTTGAAATCATTTTATTTCAAACTCGAAGTTTATCGACCGAAAAGGCAGTTCAGTTTAAAGAACATTTTAAAACATTTTTCAAAGCATTTGTGGTTGAATTTTACATTAAATTGAAGCTTATATTACGTATAATAATGTATAATAACACACCTAACATATATATGTTTGGGAAATTGATAATTTTGTAATTAAAAGTGATATTTTTAGGGGGTTTTCAATTTTAAAAATATTCTTAATACAATTATCGTGTTAACATGCCAACTACTTTAAATACTTCTTGTTCAGAAAATCTAATGGTTTGCTCCTATCCTTTCCCAGTTAAACATGTGACGCACATTAACTATTCAAAATGGCCGATTTATACGGGCAAATTAAACTCGCCCCATGTCCTTTCGCTACAGACCGCTCCTCGGACAAATCTAACATGGCCGATTTATTAGGGCGTTTTTGTTTTCAATTTGGACACCAGTCACATGACCATGTACGCATTCTAGGTCTAATATTTCTATGGGGTTACTGCATGTATGTATTTTCCTTTTATTAAATATAAAGTTAATATTTTGGGTTATGTTATTTGCAGCCAAAATCTGGGAGTGGGTCATCTGATTTTATGCCAGTAAAAGAGGGTGGGTCATACATTTTTAGGCCCCTACTTCTGTGAATACTCCGCTCCCCTCCCCCATACTTATTGACCGGTCCCTTAGCCTAGACTATTTATCATTACAACAATTGTGATATTACTTTCCTAACTATGTTTATCCTAACCCACCCTGCCAACTTGCCCTGTGGGAGGAAACCGGAGCGCCCGGTGTCACAGCGGATTTGGACTCCCCGCGGATATGGACCCCCGGTCCATATCCGCTAGCGGATTTGGACCCCTACGGTACACATCCGCTAGCTGATATGTACCCCCTTCCGCGGAATTGGACCCCCTAAAATTCACAAAAAGAAGAAATTTTCGATTTAAGAATTAATTATACGAGTAGTTGTCGACTAATCTATGATGAAATTATAGATAATATATGTATTCTCGAGATCAAAATAACCAGCTTTGCGTAAAAGTCTAACGATATTAATAAAGTAATCCCAAACTGAGAGCATTTGCGAAAGGTTTGCACAACATTTATTAGCTAATAACAATATAATAACAAATTTATTAAACATGCAATGTAACGGTATGTATGATAACTATTGGCATGACTCAACTATCTTAGAATTTGCTTAATGACGAAAACAAGTTATTGAGATGCTAATTCTATAAAAGTTTAGGGTTGAATGGAATGCATCACTTTGTTATGGGTATGTTAAGGCAAAAATAATTTGAAATATATTTTCATTTTCCGTTTTTATTTCATTAGTTAAGCGTCAGAGCGGACAGCAATTCCAAGGAGTAAAATACTTGTGAAGGCTTCATGCGCTTCTCGCACATTCCAAGATCATAGAAATAAACCCATGAGTAGCAGAAAAATTATAAATCATAAACTTTGACGGAATTCTTTAATCTAAACATCTATGATTTGATGGAATTTTCTAATCTAAGAATCTTCGTACGGTTTTTAAAATAAATCAGATGAGATTATGACGATTTAAAACTCTTTCAGTACAATATTCAAAATACAATACGTTGCAATGATAAAATACGCGAGGGGTCCAAATTCGCGATGGGAGTCCAAATGCCCTAGCGAATAAAGACCCCCATAGGTCCATATTCGCTAGCGGATATGGACTCCCCGGTCCATATTCGCTAGCGGATTTGGACCGGGGGGGGGTCCATTTTGAGGGGGGGTCCAAATCTGCTGGGACACCGGAGAGAATCCACGATTTTCGGCAGAGCGTTGACAGACTCTTTTCACACGAGTCTGTAGCGAGAATCGTATACCCACGATCTCAGGGAGAAAAGCCACTTTGCTCTTAAAATAATGGATGCAACTACTTGAAAAATACAAGGAGAACTTCGACGTTTGGAGCGAAGGCCCTTCGTCGGGAAGTTAAGCCCGTTCTCCACTAGGTGAATTTGTTGGCGCAAAGCGACTGTTTCCTTTGTCGGCACCGCTTTATTCTGACGTGACAAGTGATGCCGACAAAGGAAAAAGTCGCCTGCCGCGAACAAATTCGCCTAGTACTTCCAGACGAAGTGCCTTCGCTCGAAACGTCGAAGTTCTTGTATTTTGCAGGTAGTTGCATCTCTATCAATCCGAATGTTCTCTTATTATTGGCACTACCTACACTGGCACAGACCGTTCAAGATTAGTAAAATAATTCATTTTACAACGGCCTATTTTGCATACCGACTCCTCGTAATGAACAACTTGCATGTTAGACTAAATTTTAATCAGAGTAAAGAGAAGGGAATCAAACACAAGAGTTAAAAAGAAAATAATGAAATTAGTAAACAGTGCAAAATTTGGTTGCGAAATGTTGTAAAATACAGAGAATGTAGCCTTGCGAAGTTTGCATTTATTCAGTATATTTGTATTACGTGCGGAAATTGTTACCATTTTCGGCTCAAAAATGGTAACAATTTCCGCACGTAATACAAATATACTGAAAATATCCAAACTTCGCAAGGCAATAGTTTCTACATTTTACAACATTTCGCAACCAATTTTACTTATTTTAATAAGTTCTTTACGGGAATTTACTTTTTTTGCCTAAATCTATTAGATACAAAGAATTTTTAGGAATTATTCGATCTATATATAACCCAATAACCACTTGGAACATGCCCTACATCATATACCCTAGAGCGATTCCTCGATCTTGGAACTGCGACGTGAGCTACTTGTATTTTGTGACGCCATTGATCTGTGATCTGTTCGTATGTTATGCAAGTATCTGGCAATATACGATTAACTAACATGTGCTAGTATATTACTACAGAAGCTATATTGTGCAGTTTTGTAATAAAAATGGCCCCGCTTTCGCTTTTCCTCTGTCCATTAATGTAGTGGCGCCGCCAAGTCTCAAACTATGGCGGGGGTTGGGTTTGGCCGTGAGGGGATTGAGGGGGAAGCCTAATATTTGTGGGGCAAAACCTTTTGAACATAGATTTTATAAACATGTACGTGTATAGGGGGGCAAATTGGGGGAGGAGAGAAAATATTTGGGGGAGGGAAATAAGTAAGACATTTTGTAAGAACGACGAGGTACGTTTTAAATCAACCTATATATATTAATAGATAGCTTAAGATCTACGACGTCGACGTCAGCTAGGACGTCAGGGCTATGGAGAGGACTGGGACTAGGATGTCGTCCTAATGTAGTCCCAGTCCTCTGCTTAGCCCTGACGTCCTAGCTAACGTCGACGTCGTAGATCTTAAGCTATCTAATATAAAACTAGAAAATACATGCATGCAGAAACCCTCGCCTTGCTGACAAAACCATTGTATTTTCCGAACATGAAGTAACTAAAGTAGTTGTCATGGTAACACGATAATTTTTTTAAGAATATTCTTACAAATGAAAAATCCCTTAAAATATCATTTTTAATTACAAAATTATCAATTTCCCAACATATATATGTTAGGTATATTATTATACGCGTAATATTAGCTTCAATTTAAGGTAAAATTCAACCACAAACGCTTCGCAAAAGGTTTTAAAGTGTTCTTTATAAAACTAAACTGCCTTTAATTAAATGGCTTTATCGATAAACTTTGAGTTTGCAATAAAATGATTTCAAATTCTCGCATGCAAATAACTTTGCTTTCTTTTTTATTTAAAAAATACAATATAATAAAAAAGGGAATCAATATTAAAGATACACTGAAATTATATGCTGTCTTGTTTATTTGTTTCATATACACAAAGGCCGTCGGGTTTTAAAGCAATTATAAAATCAATATTTAAAACAAACTTACCTTCGTTAACGTCGGCTCCCTTCTTTTAGCCGATTTTTTCGCCCTTTCTTTGTGAGACAGCTTTTGAAATTTACAAAATCTTGCAAAAATGCGAGCAAAAATGAAATATATTTGCAAAAAATTTATCAATCATCAAATCAAATCAAGAAATGTTTGCTATTTCGCTGTCGTCATGCAGTCATCATAATGCAAACTTTAAATTGGACCAATCAGTGTCCGCTATTCCGGACAGTCCGCCATATTTTTGAGATCAGTGTAGCCCGCGTGCAGGCCCAAGGGAAGAATAGTGGGCCTGCAAGCAACGCCCGGTATTTTGTACTTTCCGCGTTCGCCCACAAACGCGGCGTTCTGATTGGCTGTTTGCTTTTGGATTCTATAATTAGATCAGTGATTCATCACAAAGGCTCTCGATAAGCTTAAAATTCGAAAATTGATCACTTTTTCGATTATAAACAAGAACAGACTGTTTATTGTTTACTTGAAGGAAGAGATGTTTTTGCCGTTATGTATGCCAGTGGGGATTGCTTGTCGTGAAGTGTTGGAATAGCAACATTACTACTGGGGTAAACTGTAGTAACCTTTACTCGAGTTTCATTAATTTCAAACAGACTTGATACGTTATATGTTCCTCAAGAAAATTATCTTTTGGTTGATGTTGACTCGTCCTCATTTGCCTGTTCCGATTTTAGTTGAAAATGAGCACTTGCAAATTTGGCAATTACTTACTGCGTTGCTTGCTTTTTTGGAGTTAAAACGCAGCCATTTACACATTGTTTATGTTCTGAATAAGCAGGGAAAACCCCGCAACATTTTAATGCGAGTTTGTTTGTTAATATTTGGGTGCCTTATTAATATTTGGGTGTAATATCTTCCCTTGGGCCTGCACGCGGGCTAAGATCAGTGAGGATGACCACCCATCGTTGTTCACCCACGCCCGCGATCATTGATGAACTTTAGACTTCGCTAATGCTTTCGTTTCTCCGGGTGTAAATAGCCGGGGGAAATTAGTACCCTCGCACGGCGCTTCGCGCCGTCGGCTCGGGGATTAACTTTACACCAGTTTTCGTCCTCTTAATTACTTAAATATAATACCTCTTGGATCAAACAGGCTATTGTGGCAACCTTCGAGGTAAAAAACCTATATTATTTACTCTATCTATATATGATATCGAGCACTCTTTAGCATTTCGTGAACCAAAACACAGCTCGTATACGTACTGTATATATATATTATATGTTTTTACATGCTTATATATAATTGTGCCGTTATTAGACCGATAACAGGGGGACGTAAAAACGATATCGTTACTGCTATCGTTTTTTGTCACTGATATCGCTTTTTGTCCCGCTATATTTGTCGCTGTCAAACCAAAAGTTCGTGTTTAGAAGAATAAAATGATAATACAAAGAGAAAAACAGAAAGCGACCAGCCGCTATTCACAGATAAGTTATTCTTTGTTTGTGTTCGTTTTTGTTAATTAAGTTCTATCTGTCAAGTCTATTTAATAATTGTTGCATTGGGGCATGCAATGATTATATTTTTAAAATAAATTCTGACCCTGCATGACAATTTCGTCCCTCAAGCGATAAAACTGATATCACCTCACCCCGAGACAAATTGCGATTATTGTCAAATATCAAAACAAATATAATAGAGTGTTTGAGCTTCCGTTTGGATAAAATTTCGATTCTCTTCGAGAAAGGCCTTGTTCGTGATCTGGAATGGCGGCGTAAGTAGCCTACTCGTATTAATTGTTTGTACGCTGTGCGCGCACGTCAATGACAGTTTATCAAAAGTCTCGTCATTCTGTGGCTTGCGGTTTGCAAATTAAGGACTCCAACCCCCCTACTGAGCTTGATGCATTTACGATAAGTGTACGTGGCACAATACTATGCAATAAAACAGAAATAACCTGACAAAATGTCTGTTGAATTCAACGACTATAGCAACAGATTTTCCCTTTTGTGCATAGTGAAGCAACGGTTTGTATTCATTCTGGGATGTCGTTTTTAATTGACTCAAGTGCGATATATTGAATAGTTGATAATCAAACATGGAATAAATTGATTATATAATATATATATATATGTATATAGGCTATATTTTTATATAGTTCATAATTTCCAGTCTTCAATCCGTTCTGACTGTGTAGTTCAGTTGGTAGAGCATCGATCTAGTAATTCGAAGGTCACCGAGTGAACAGTAACACAATATATATAATTTAATATATATATAATTTTATATATATATTTTATAAATAGATATATGCATGTATATAATTTTATAAATAGATGTATTATTTTATACGATTGTTGATTAATGCCTACAGGCTACGCGCTTACAAAGAAAATTAGCCTATCAAAGGCACTTAATACTGGCTTCACAACAAACTTGTAACATGCAAAGATCTCTTTATCATTATGTAATGGTACTTAAACCAAAAGTCTTTCTTTACAATGAAAAATTCCTAACATTTTTTGAAGCCTTCAGTGGATTGTTGCATGTAATTTATTAGGTCTTATTTAGTATCAAACATATGGATTGCACTAAAATCTTGCTGAATCTGTGTGTTATCAAAATGCCAACATGAGCATCATTCCAATTAAGTTCCAGTCATGAAGATACCATGCAGACGTCAAGCAAGGTCTTAGTAAATATATTTTGGCTGTTCTCAGTGACAGGTTTAATTTAATGAGAAAAATCAATCGAAGGAGATGAGAAATGCTGCACTTTTAAGCAGCCCATTTGGAAATTTTGTTTCTGGCTCAGTACTAATTTGCATCTAAATTAAAATTATCGAATTATGTGTAGTTAATTAGCTATAAGCGATAATACTTATAGGGACGGACCATTTGATTTTTCACGGGGGGGAGGGCGATTTTATTTAGGTTTGATATTTTTCCTACGCCTATGGATGCTTCGCGATGATTTATAAAACGAAACATAGCTTTATGATATTCGTGGACACACGTAAGCTTTATTACATAGTCTGTTGTAGTATTAAACGGCTAAAAATCATTACATAAATATACTGTTATTTGCCATGCATGAAATGTCCACTTCATTTTGAACAATTGAAGACATTGACGATTCAACAGCCGAATATTTTACGAGTTTCGAACGTATTTTTCCGCGCCTTGTTCTAGTACTGTTCTATACTGTTTGTAACATTCGATTGTCGAGTCGGGAAAGCTTGAAAAAGCTATATTAAAAAATCCGTCACACGGCTTCGACCCTTGACTGTTTGTCACTCTTAATTTTTTTTTCATTTTGTGTAATTAATTCTGATAGCCCTCCTCCGGATTGCTTCCCATAAAATATCAATATACTCAATAACTGTAAAACTGAATATTTATTTTATGTAGTTAGAGAAATTATATAATCTTACTATTTCATCGATATTGCAATTAAATGATACACATTAGCTTTATACTATTCAGTTTATTATTGAAGGTCCATGCATTATACATATACAATTAGGAGGCTTATAGCGCCATACTGTCGCACCACAGGGTTTCCCAAATACTTCTGCATCAAACTGCCCACTGCCAAACCCAACAACACACTGCATGGTAATTATACATTAAAGATGGACAAGCTGAGGCAATAAATACTTATTGACAGCGCTATACAAGTGGTAAAACCCCAGAACGGCAGAAGTTTCCATGCAATTACACTTTATGGTGTAAGTATTCTCTTTTTGGTACTTTGATGACAGCGAAGTCATTTAGACACTTCGGCAAATTCCATGATTGTGGATGGGTCTGGACAAAGGCCGTTATATTGTACTCGAAATAGATTAAATCATACTATATTGCATCTGCATTTGAGAAACGTATATTTGTATTGTCTAAATGTATTGCACATGAACGTAACTACCTTTAAGACTTCCGACGTTTTTGACACAATTTCTGTCAAACATTCTGATTCATCTATGCGAGTTTGTTCTGGCGACATCGATCTGTTTGCCAATCGTACGCTCTACTGATCTTAAACTTATCAATACCCTACAAACTAAACCTCGAACGCGAGCGAAGTTGACTTTAAAACAAATTTAAAGGCTCAAATATACTTACTATCAACGAAAAAGAGTTTTAGACTTAAACGGTCTTCTTGTAAGGAGCGAATAGTTTCCTCTGAATTTTAAGCGGAAACTTCGGCTTTGTTATATGTTTGTGCATTATGCAAATTACTAATATACTTCGTCCTTTCAAACACGTCTTTAAACCAGGGTAATATTTTATGCGGTGCTTAAGAGTGTACAATGTAGCTTTTTCTAAGATTGTATGATACACTTGTGGAACAACGTGCATGAAAACTTTCAACATTACACAAAATATAGACAACAAAACATTCCATTTTAATTATAGTGCGCGCTATCAAAACTACTGTACAATGTATGAGCATTACCTGAGCGTAGGCAGAAGAGATTTAAATGCCATCAAACAATATGTACACTTAATTTAAAAATTCGTACGTCTTGTTGGTATAAAAGTTATTTAGCTCGCAATTTTCCCACGGACGTATCTAAGATATTAATCCAGGAAAAGTAGGTATTTGTGTGCTTGAAGAACTCAAAAGACTTGAGTCACAAGTCAACGACAGCCGACGACAATAAACGTCTTATAAACATTGTGAGCTTCTATGTATCTTTCAAACGAGAAATCGATCCCGCCCAACTATTCCGCCACCCAACTATTCCGCCACCCAACATCGCCCCCAACTATTCCGCCACCCAACTATTCCGCCACCCAAATGCCATTATACTATAGCGGTGCTAAGCGACAGTTTGCATTATCTTTGTAAATTATCAGAATCAAGTAAAGTTTGAATAATTGTAAAAGCGTATACCTCTCCTCGATGATTTTCCTTCAGGCTGTCGATTTCGAAGCGAAATCTTCTCCAGTACGTTTCAAGGTCGAGGAAAGTTTCCTTCGCATCGTCGATCTGCTGAATACTTAGATCTGTGAAATCTGACCCGACGAATACGGTTTTCCCCGTCTGCCGTCCAGCGTCATTCAAATTTACCGTTGTATCAGCCATACTCACTTCCAAAGTGCACCACACCAAACCACAGCGACAACTAAAGACTGAGATATCAAACGAGTTGTTCGACCTCCTCGCGAAAAAGGTGTGTCGTGGCAAAGTGATCGGCTACGCTTCGTGCACCAAACTCTTATCAGCACACGCTTGGTGCTTTAAATTTTGATATACATATGCATGCTTCCGACCAATCAAATTTCAGCGTCTCACAGGCTAATTACCATGTTATTGTCCTTGTAAAATTACAGTTATGAATCTTGGCTGGAAACTGTGGGAACTAATTTACCTGAAAACCAGTCCAAAACCTGAACATTACTCAAAATTTTACATTTTGTAATACTATGTCTATGAGGCCAAGTGCATCGAAGTCGTTCGTTCAATGATGTTATATGCTAAACTCTTATCGATTACTCCAGAACGGAGTAAAATAATTTTTTAGTTCGCTATGACTAACTATATGCAGAGACGCGAACTGTAAAGTTATGTGCCCCCCTTTGGGAGCTTTTGTTAGCGTTAAAGCGACATATTTCGTCTAGCGTTGTAAAATGATATAAATTCTTCGTAAGCAATTTCTCACCACGGTACTAATATATCGATATAGAATTAAAGACCCCAAGCGACATAGCTGTATCAGAAGTACGATTAAGTGGGTGCAAACAACGTAATTAATAACTCGTTATATCTCATTAGTTTTATGTAAGCGTTATTGTAAGCGATGGGAAATATTCATGCAGGCATGTTGAGCTCTGGGACTTGTCTGTTTTATGTCTATTTTGTGTTATTTCGTTTTCTCCTTTTGTTATTTGTTCTGCTGGGTTGGTTTGTTTGTTCGTGAGCGGAAGATTAATCCACGGGTAAACACGTCATTGTAAATATTTGTCCACATTCATGAGGTTTGACGGCCATGGCAGTTCTGTAAAATCGCTTTGTCTATATCATTGTTTGAATAAGAATTAGGTAGTCACGTATTGATTGCTTTGAGTGATGATGCAAGGGCACCATTAATCATTATATAGGAAGAAATATACCGTAAACGAAATTAGTTAAATTACATAGTATATTAAGGCCTGATTCCACGAGCGCTTTTTGTCGGCGAAATGCGAAACATGTGGACTTCTTCGCTGTACAGTATATTCAGTAACAAATGTCTGCATGACTTTCACAGACACATGTCAGTCTTCAAACCTTATAAGATTTACACAACCAAAAGATTTTGTGTATATATTGTATATACAGGGTGTCCCAAAAACCCCCCCCCCCCCCCCCC
>CACRXK020003516.1:6910-35837 GCA_902702795.2 Paramuricea clavata | reverse complement strand
ACATATACATATACATATATATACATATACATATACATATACATATACATATATATATATATATATATATATATATATATATATATACGTATACATATATATATACATATACATATATATATATACATATATACATATACATATATATATACATATACATATATACATATACATATACATATATACATACACACATATATACATATTGTGTAGAAATGTTATCTGTATCATCAAATGAAAAAGATAACCTAAGGCCAAGTAAAAAAAATATAGTAGTTTCTCGTCCGAATTTTGAAAAAAAAGGAGAATGCGAGCACTTTTTTTTAAACTTCAAATATTGCTGTTAATTAAAGTTTTCCAAATAACCTATAAAAACACACAAATATCGAAGTTTACTCATAAAACGTAAATATATTAAAATAGACATAATAATAAAACAGCTTTTATGCAATATGGCCCAAAATAACAATATGTCGCAAACAACAGGCGCGAAGTACCGAACAGCAAAGAAGAGTTCATCAAAAATTCCAAACGGCAACCGAACTATGCCGAAAGGAGCTAAATGGCTGAAATATACTATTAAAGACACAAAGTGGAAATTCTTTGAAAGGCTCGAATATACAACATAAAGAAAAAAGAAAAATCCATGTGGGAGGGAAAAAGAATGCAAGTGGGAACAAGAAACTACTAATTTTCTTTACTTGGCCTAATATTCGGGTATTCCACATAGCTATGAAAGGTTGAAATAAGGACTTTCATCCTTGCTTGTTGTCAGACGTGAGAAACCAAGTCTCTGTGTTCTTACAATATGTATATATATATATATATTTGATTGCATATTTCTGCACAAAAATACCCTTAAAAATATTGTATCTGCTCACTTGTGTTCTTTGTTCATATTTCTTGTGATTTCCGACTTCTATTTTTGATAAAGTTTGGAGAAATCCTCTTTTTTTCCTGAAAATCTTGCGCATGGTTCACAGAAGACCCAAAACGTCAATACATTTGATTTCATTGTGTGCCAAATCTTCATTGTAGATCATTCAAAAACCTCTTCTTTTTTTGCTTTTATAGCCTGCTGTGAAATCTTTTTTGCATCACTATCGCCATTGTTCATTATTTTTCAGAAACTAAAATTTTAAACTTGAAAAACGTTGCGAGCTTTTGTCAGATTTTCTGGCATGATACACTGTTGAAAGTTGAAAAGCTCGAATTTCACGTTCTATTCTCGTATATCCATTGCCAGGCATCCCGATAAACATGTGCTTGGTATTCATGCCTGCAAGTTAAGGTGTCAATCCAGGGTGCATTACCCCCTTGCCAAACTCAGGGCATATACAGGTGTATTGGTGCTTAAGGTAATTCCGCAGTTTTGCGTTGCGCACTTTTACTGCGCATATCTTATAACTTATAACTTCATCCATTATACATACCATTTAAAAAAAAATCATTTTATGACAATTTTATGCTACTTCAAAACATCTTTGGTTACATTCGTGCAAAGAATTACTTTAAAATCAATGTTTTCAAAAAAGGCATACAAATGTGTAGCTAGGGTTCCCTGTGTCTGTAGTATATATATTTACTTGTATTTCACGTTTTAAAGGGATACGGCAATATATTTTTTATTATTTCGTTTTAAAGAAGTTTTAAAATTATATGTTGATCTCCTTTACCGATTTATGTAACTTTATTATTTCTTGAAATATTTTGACTTAAAATAATTTGTTGTCCGACATCTTGGATTAATTTTTATCTCATTACCTGTGATTTTAGTGATGTCACAAGCAGGGTTAGCCATATAAAACTACATCTAAATGACCAAATAACATTACGCCTTGTTTGAAAAGTTGTCAGACAGTTTTTTATTTCAAATAGTTGCTGAAGTATATGATTTTGGGCTCATAATAACTAATTGCTCTATGGATAAAATTCTTGCGTGACCCTGCTTATGATGTCACATGCATATCCGCCAAAATCCAAGCTGGCGAAAAGCTCGCTGATTTGTGATTATTTCTGTTCAAATATCTCAAGACATGCAAAAGTGATGCAAAATCGGTAGAAGAGTTTTACATATAATTTTAAAAGTTCTTTAAAATGAAATTAAAAAAAAAAATATTGCTGTATCCCTTTAATGCCACAATTCCCTAAAAAGATCGGTGACCACCGTTTTTTAACTGATAATTTATTTCTTTAATACATTTTACATTTCATATCCGAAATTAAAAGAAAAATCATTTCTGAATCTTGAAAAAAATCCTTTATCAATGCATATTCTCAAAGAAAGATATGTAAAGAAATGTGGAAAAGACATTTGTGAATCAGAATTGTACATGTTAGTAGTTTCATTTTGCTCAAAACACAATATTTTTATATTATTATATTTTTATATTTCTATCTTGTATTAAAAATAATTACAAGATAGGTTTACTAAAGCAAAATCCGCACTAAAAACGTGAATAAATATCGGGCTGTTGTAATTTTGCTGTTACTCGTAATGAGCGTCAAGATGGCGCCATATTGGGGTAAAGGTGGTATATTGATTGTCATTGTCATATCTTCTTAACGAGTTCGGTGACCCTGACTTTCATGCCTGGGAAGTTTCAGCACATTCTTATTTCGGGAACAATTACTGTGGAATTACCTTAATGAGTTAAATTTAATTGCCACGCTTTTGTGCCTGCGGTTTCCACTCAGAAAATTCAAAGTTTTTGCAGAGTAAATGGATTAAAATGATATTAATGGAGTATTAATTTTTTTTCACCACTAGTGTTTAGCGTAATATTGATAATAGCGCTATAAATATTTTGCCAAACACATAACTTGTTAAGAGCGGTCGACCGTCGTCAGTAAATATCGCCTTTTAGTGTCTGTATTTTGTGCTGGTAGGTTAGGGTTGCAGTTGATGTTGCAGTTGACGACAGGGTTATCGATGATGACATCACTGATGTCCACAGATGCAGGTGGTGGAGGAGCAGGTCATCTTGGTGGGTTATGTAGAGGTGCAAGATTGTCATGTCGCCAGCAAGGCATGTTCCATCCGACAAAGGTGTGGTAGCCAGCATGTCGGTAACCCAACAGGAGCTTAAGGTTTCCAAAGATGAATTTTTCTGGGTTGGTGAGCTCCTTGGCGGCGTGGTGTCTCATTACACCATTGTGGGTAAGTATCGCCCTGGCCGTGCCAAAAATTCTTGTTGCCTTTCGGATGTACATGGGGATGGAGGCTGTCATGCCGTAGAACTCCGGAGTGAATGTGTTTGGTCTCAGGACGAGGGCGATTGCATCCTCAAGGTGGGTGTGGTGTACTCGCAGCTCAACACATATTCCCTGCCGCTTTGCTGGTTAGTACTTAGTACGTGGAGGATGGATGCCAAGCACTCAAAGCTTTGAGCACCTTGTCTGGTGTTAGTTGGGGAAGGGACAGAAAAAGGATTGCAGGCTCTCAGAAGGACTCCAAAGATGAATTTTTCTGGGTTGGTGAGCTCCCTGGCGGCGTGGTGTCTCATTACACCATTGTGGGTAAGTATCGCCCTGGCCATGCCAAAAATTCTTGTTGCCTTTCGGATGTACATGGGGATGGAGGCTGTCACGCCATAGAACTCCGGAGTGGATGCGTTTGGTCTCAGGACGAGGGCGATTGCATCCTCAAGGTGGGTGTGGCGTACTCGCAGCTCAACGCATATTCCCCGCCGCTTTGCTGGTTAGTACTTAGTACGTGGAGGATGGATGCCAAGCACTCAAAGCTTTGAGCGCCTTGCCTGGTGTTAGTTGGGGAAGGGACAGAAAAAGGATTGCAGGCTCTCAGTGTAATGAATTATGTAAATATGACATAGAAGTAATTCATTATGTAAATATGACGTAGATGCAAATTAATTCGGTTGCCATAAAAAGGGGCAACCATGTGCTAAAATCAGAGAGAGCCATAAATGCTTAACGAAGAGAAGTGGCACATGGTAGAAGTGGTACTTTGGGTGGTGAATTGAAAGTCAAAACTCAAAAGGACTTGAGAAGTTGTTGAAGTCGCAAGTAAATGATCTTCGGTGATCGTACTAAAGGGCAGCAAATGGTGGTGTCTTCGATGACAACCAGTGCTCTGATGAATGCGAAGTTCAATGTATGGTAACTCAACCGTGATTTGAAGTTGAGCTTGACCACCGTCAAAGATAACTACGAAAGGCTAGATAACTGTACACCTATTCGCCGAGAAAGAAGTGCGGAAGTGCTGTGAAATCTTCTCTTCGAACTGGCTCGCATGTATTAGTAGATAATTATAGTTATTGTTGTTCAACAGTGAAGTAATAAAGTTTTCTTAAAATAAACATTGCTTGTGTGCCGGCGCTCATGTCGATGAATTGAGAAAAAATTCGTCACACTCAGAAGATGGTATACAACATCTTCATGTTTAGCACTTGAGGAGCTGTAATACTATCCTCCATTTTTAGCGTCATGTAGCCGCCAAGTGACTGGTTAGGGAAGATGAACAATGTAGTCAGGACAGGATATTGGTCGACGGTGACATTTCGTGGTACTGGTGGTAAGGCCTTGGCCATTGTCGGTAATGTTAGACTGTATTAAGGAAGGAAAGTTGGAAAATGTACATGTTCACGGAAGAGAACTTACAATGGCAGAATTGGATGCTCTGAACTTAAAGAAAAAAAGTGGAACAACAGACACATATCTTGCAGTGTTGCTATTAAAGGAGTACACAACGCCTGGGATCGGCACTGTGACTCTGTGACTGCATTTTATGACATTTTGTGAGTTCTTATCGCTCCATATTGTATACACAAGTTTCAGCATTTTGTTGTGCCATATCATTAATAAAATTTCATAGAAACTAAAAAGTTTTCATTTTTGAACATTATAAACATATTATTACAGGTGAAGCTTCTCTGTGGGAAGCGCAACACGCAATTAGCTGAAAATGCTTGCGTAATTGTGGTCAGAATCAAACCAGTGACCTTTGGTTTTCTAATGTTCTATTCCCATAGCGCGGGTCAAGCATTTTCAGCTTGTGTGGTGTGGGGTTCCTCTCAAGTAGCGTAACCTGTAATAATTCACCCAAGTTCTTAAGTTCTAACACCACAGCAACCACAGTTATAACATATAAACATAGCCTATGGCGTAAAAGCTATTAAAATTGCTGTCAAGAGATAATTAACAGGATTAACATGAAATTAAGGTGTTAAACTATAATTATCTTAGGACTTTTTGGCATCTTTTGGTTAAGGATTTGAATGACAGACTCATTGTCACAGAAAAACACAGTGCATTTAGCTGTCCACTGGGCACCCCAGAGACAGCAAGCAAGATAAATTGGGAAAAGCTATTGCAAGACGATCGAAGTATTTTTTTTTAATTATTAATAGTTTGTTCAGGTAGCCAGTGGCCCTGAAACCATTGTCCTGCTAAGTAACCACCAAAGCTGATTGACCCGCTGCATCCGTGTATAACTGGAGTGACAGGGAAGGCATCTGCCCTGATTCGAGAAAAAAACACTAATACCATTCCAGTGGTTGAGAAAAACCTCCCACATACCTAAGACTTTATAGAACCCAGAGTTTCATCTTACAAAATAGTAATATTTTTTAAAAAACGTGCAGCAATCAAGAGATTTCCAGCCTGTTTCGCCGGCATATTAGCAAGTTTCTTTGTGTAGTTTCTCACATGTATGCATACTAAAAGTGTGCATTGATAAAAATTGTGGAACATTATATTGTGCATTCTTGAAAGTGGTTATTGTACTTTCCTTCTTGAATATTTTCAAAGTTACCAAATTATGTTATGTGCAGGTATGTATATGTACCGGGACATTTTTGCCCCCTCTCATGCAGCAGCAATCCTGTTTATTGACTAATTGTGTAATGTATAGGCCAATACATGCAAAGCACAAAGGTCATCTGTATCAAAAAATCTGTATAAATACACCATCCATATTATATAGTACTAAAATGTATTTGAAGAGAGAAAGTCATACTGATTGTGGGGCGCTCCAGTTTTTAGTGAATTAAACAGTTCAACATTTTAAACTTACAGGAAAACTATATGAATGAACTCTTGTATGACCAAACTAGCCCAAGTGGCTTCACTTACTACATGTAAGCGTGATAAAATTCTACTGGAAAGCTGTCATATACTTATCAATTCTCATCAATTTAAATTTTAGTAAAGATAACTTACTGTTCTTAGAATTGCTGATAATTTGTTGAACAGCAGGGTGCTTTCTTGCCCAACACAATAATTCTTTCTCAAAAGTAGGTCCCCCATTTGGTAAAGAAATTGCATTCATCTGGATACAATAGTTTAAACTCAAAATTAATCTACAGAGATAAAAGAAATTCTGATTATAATATTCTATGGTTCCTCCCTTAGTTAAGACAGTGCAGGATCGATGATATTTGGGGTATATAAAATTTCAGTTATATAATTCAAATAAAAAACTTACCATATCAGGTACATCTTTAAAAATCATTTAAATCAAGTATATGCTTGTTGTGGTTGTGAGGTCCAAAGATTTCATGGCATTTCTGTGCTGAAATGTTTCTTTAAAGCAGTTGAGGTGTCTTCCCTTTTTGTCATGACTAGGTGCGTTGTACTTTATCCATGAAATCTAGAGTCAACAGACGTTTATTAAAGATCAGGTTAAACTGGTGCAAGACCAACCTTCTGCCCATGTCATTTATTGTACAACATTTCCATATTTTTAGGATTGCATATTAGTGGAGATGTGTTCTATCAGGATTATATAGTGCTCATCTCTGTGATACAGTATTTCCTACCTTTTTGTTCATGTCTTGAGTTAATTCGACATTCTCTTGCTCATCTGCAGTTACTTTTTTAGCAGGTCTTGCCACAGTGGTCTTTGTTTCCATCTTTCTTTTTTTTCATCCAAGTCCCTTGTCTGTTCTCATATTTTTTCAAGTGATAGTCGATGAATCCATGCCCATCGTTATAAAGATGTACCTACAGTTAATGCCAAATGTCAAGCTTTGTCTAAGCAGGTATCTAATTTGTGGCCTTCTGGGTAGTATGAAATTTGGTACACTAAATATCTTTGGAACATAGTCATTGATTTAAAAGGGATTTATCTAGTAGACATAATATTTCCTAATTCAAAACCTTCTTCTAAAAAGATTAGTGGTTGCTGACTTTTAATAAACAAAGTTTGGGCACCTCTATTAAGCGAGCACAAATGCGATCCCTGAGAGTGGCGATCGAGTTAACAGAGGGTCAACCGTATCAACTTATACAAGACTTTCAGGTTTTAGTACTGTATTTGCTACTACTAAAGAATAAAGATGGTTACATAAAAAAAAACAACTTAGTGAGACTCAATATTGTAAAAGTTCTAAACAACTTTTGCATCTAATACGAAAAATAACGGGACGATTATTTTAAAAAATCCTACGAATTGTGAACTTGAAAATGTACTGTACTTTTCTGGCTGCATACCCACAATGGCAAGTTAAAGTTTACTGAATTGCTTTCAACAATAATTACCGCTTCTTATTATACAGTGCATATATAAGATGTCCGAACAAAGATGATCTGAATTTCATCACGGTGACACATCAACAGAAGACATGGAATGAGAATGCAAGCTATAACGCTCGAAGGTGTAAATTGCTGGCACAACATACAGACCTACCTTGCATTAATGAGCAAAATCGACTGGTCAGATGTTAGACAAAGTAAAAGAATTATGTTTAGATATAGTAAAACAAGTTGCCATAAGGCCACGCCTGCCTAGGAGGTACGGGTGGATACCCATACTTTTAGGAAAAAATTTCTGAAAATATTTGAAATCAGTAGTCTGTAAATGCCATTTCCTGCACTCTGAGCCTGGTCAGACATTAGGTAAAGTAAAAGAATCATGTTTAGAGATAGTGAAACAAGTGGCCATAAAAAGCCATGTCTGGCTAGGGGGTATGGGTGTATTTACCTGTACTTTTAGGAAAAAATTCCGAAAATCTTTGAAATCAGTAGTTTGGAAACATACTAAAACTGTCTGTACCAGTGTAGGTAGTACCAATGTAGAAATGCTGTCCTGAGTGGTTATATTACTACCTTAAAAAATAAGCAGAAACTTGTTTCGAGTGAAGGCCCTTCATCAAGAGTTAGCTCCCCCAGTCTGAGTTTGGAAACACCATTTCCTGCACTCTGAGACTTCAAATTTGTTCTAAGATTTGTTTTTAGGCTATGTTTCACAATACAAAGTTTTTACTTTCTGGCCGTCACAGAAAAACTTGTGTCCAGGCCCAGCAGCCTATGACACATGACGGTAATGTGGAAGTAAACATGCACAATCATATATGTACCAATAATTACATTCTTTGGATTTACACCTTATTCTTGACTTTTTCGTGTCCAGTCCCTGGCCCAGGGTGTGATAATTTGCATACTTACATACTGAAGGTATGCCAATATTACGGTCTGGTACTTTGTTTTCAGTGATGTACCACGTAGGTATGCAAAACTCTTGCTATCTGCATACTTACTTTTTGCTGGTACCGCATGACCTTTCCTTTTCCCAAGATATTCAATACTATATTTAGTTGGTATATCATGTGTCTGAGATGTCTTGGCATGAAACATGGTTGGATTGATGGTGCTAAGAAACGTTGGGGTCAATTGTTTGTATGTGCAATTGGGCTTCTTTTTCTACCTCGTAGTTTGAATATACTTTTCAGAATTCTGTATGTTATGAACCTTATTTTAAAGACAAAGTACACATTGAGTACTGAATTTGTACTAGTGCAAGTATGCTGCAACAACCATTGGCGTACCAGTTGGGTACAATTAAAAATCTTGAATTATCGCACCCTGAGTATGTATTGTTGACATCTCGATCTGCTGCGCGTGGAGATGTCGGTCCATTTCCAGGGGGCTCATTATGTATTAAAGTTCATTTGTAAAATGAGGGAGTTGTTAAACACGATTTTCTTCAATGTTGTGAGCAGGCTACTCAAAGATGCGTCTTTAAAGTTTGTTTGTAAAATGAGGGGGTTGTTCAACAAATATTTCTTCAATGCTGTGAGTAGGCTACTCAAAGATGTGTATCTAAAGCATTTTACCCGACATTTTCAGCACATAAAGTGATATCTGTAAGTTTAGTTTATATATTCAGTGTTTATTTATTGATATGATGAACCGGTTTCATAAAGTTACATACCCTATATAAGAACTCCCTTAGGGATTACTAATTATAGGTATTTGTCAAACTGCCTGGTATTTACAGTAGTTGTCAATCCCAAGCGATTTATTACACTGGCCTGTAGGCCAAGTGTCTTAAATCCCTCTTTTTCTGTTTTTTTCGTAGTCGAGAAATCGAGTTTGCGTTAGCGCATCGCAGGCTCAAGGTGCAACGATTAAGCCAAAATGCCATCGATTCCCTCCGTTCCATGATTCAAATACAATAGCAACAAATTACGTATTTATGTATGTACTAGCCGACTCATGCCATGCTTGTGGTACATTGTTCGTTTATTAGCCTATACACTTGTACGCACGCGCACAATTCCGAACTGCAATGGCGGCTTTTCACAGAGTGATCAAACTATATTTTACACAGTTTCGTTGAATTTTCAAAGAATTGTGCCCTTTCCTATGTATTTTACGTTGTGTCGTACTCTGGACTTTCTTGCATGTTGAATTAATGTGTTTTTCTTTGTGTAATGACTCGAAAACCACAAAATATAATATTTAGTACTCCACGAAATATAATCCCCACGAAAAGATTTGTGGTAGCTACAGTATACTGAAAGATAAAGCGTGCGTTCAAAATACCAACAAGAACTAGAACCATTATTGTATCATTTGTATGGTTCTTATTTGCTAGACTTGCCACAAGTCGACCTCGAAGAAACGCATTTCGTTCGAGGTCGACTTGTGGCAAGTCTACTCATTTACAATAACATTAGTTCGACGCGAATTTTAATACAAGTATGGTATCATATTTCATAATACATCAAACAATATAAACTAGCCATACTTTTTGCCGAACATAACTTCGGCCCCTTTGGACATATCCTTTTCGTGATAATGTTATTGGAACCAGAATCGAAAACATTATTTATAGTGTTATTTTCAAGCTTGTGTCTTGAGATTCTCATCTTTTATTTCGGTATTTACAGAATATTTATATTTTTAGCGCGGCCCATGGAACGCACATGAAAACAACGCGCTGTTAGGAAAAACCAGAAATCGATTCTGTAGGTCGGCATGATTTGCACGTGCATCGATCTCCATTACCTCTCCCGAAAAGGTCTTTTATTTTTTTAAAAAGTCCATAAAATTTGCTTGCGGTTTAAGATTTGTATTCCTGCCTTTTGCACCATAGCACGTATCTAGTTATTTTCAGGCCAGTGTGAACGCCTGAGCAGGCGTCTTGTTACCTCTACTATGCAGGACACATAAATTTATCAGGATGAGCAGTGTGCACATTTCGTGCAAAAAACGGTGGAAGAAGTAGAATCCTTGTCTTTTGACTCGATTAGCAATGGATATTCGATTAATTTGAGTGAAAATGAAGCTGCTGAATCAAAAATTGATAGTCAGAAGGTATTAAACAGAAAGAGAAATTTAATTTGTGCTGATGAAGCTCCACTGTTGTCCTTAGAATTTGCATAATATTTGAATAGTTATAAATACAGTATGTATTACCATACATATATAGGCTAATGTTACTTTTAAATTCTGTGTGATTTTGATAGACTAATAAACGATCAAAGCGGTGCTTATCGTGCAATGGTATAAGTGGTCCAAGAGGAAAAAAACAATGAGTTATCCCTTTTGATTATCTGTGCATGTGCAAAAACAGAGGACTGCTGAACAGATAGCGAGATGGCCTGAACTCTCCCCCAGTCTGAGTTATCCCCCGTTTATATTTTTGCTTTCCATCTTTGCTTATTTACAAAAACAGACTTCAAAAATATTCCCACAAAAGCCACATTATTGTTAGATATGATAAGGCCATTAAATATTGTATTATTTCTTTATTCATATGATCACTTTTGTATATTCTTTAAAATTGGGGAGTATTATTATTATTATTTCTGAATATTTATACAGGATTAAAGTTTCAGTTTTTTACATAATATTTACAGGAAAATACAACGCAAGAACTGCTATCCACGCTTGTCCTGTAAAACCTACATCTCTAATAATAAACAACTACTAAAAACCATAAAATATTAGTAATATAACGTGATGAATACTAAAAATGTTAAAACAGTTCCTTCAAGCCTTTCCTGAACTTTTCGAGAGTTTGGACTGATCTTAAATCTAATGGCAGAGCATTGTATAAATTTGCTCCGCCAAAATAAAAATTTTGCTTTGCTACCTCGAGGTAATCTTAACATGCAATTGTTATTTCTTCTTCCTTTTTCATGACTAATCATTGTAAAATACTCGTCAAAAATTGGATTATGTATTTCCTGTTCTAAACACTTCTTCACAAGCAGGCAGGATTCACATTCGATGACGTCAATGATGTTTGGTACGTCTTCGCTCCGTATGATGCTCTTTGCTCGTTTTTGAACCGAAGTTAACTCTTCCTTTTGTGTCTCTGTAATGGTCATTTTGACGGTGCTGCTATATGTTAATATAGGAAGTATTATCATCCTAAAGATCTTCAACGCTGCATCAACTGTTAAATACTTTCTGACATTTTGTAACAATCTGAGACAACCACTTGCCTTCTTGTACGCACAATCAAAATTGGTGTTCATAAGTAGGTGACTATCCACAGTGTTACCCAGGTAAACGTACTCCTTGACAAAAGTTATTTCAGTATTTTAATATTGGATTTTAAGATCTCTGCCATATTTACTAATCCTCTTAGATGTTCCAAAGAGCATGGATTCTGTTTTGCCCTTTTTAAGGTTTAGTAAAAGTTCATTTTCCCTGCAGTATTTTCCAATGTTTTCCATTTCCAGATTTAGCATACCCTCAATTGCGTTCACATCATTGCTTGAATAATAAACAACAGTATCATCAGCATATGTGATCACATTTGAATGCTGTATCCTTTCCGCAATATCATTGAAAAATACTATAAACAGCAAAGGCCCAAGAATTGAGCCCTGGGGAACACTACAGAAAATAGGCTCCATATCCGAGTGCACATTATTTATCTCAACTATTTGATTTCTGTTAACAGGTAATCGGTAAACCAGGTTAATTCATTCCCCATAACACCATAAGATTCCAACTTGTTCAGCAATATTCCATGACCAATGGTGTCGAAGGCCTTACTGAGATCAATGTAAACAGCTCCCACAAATTTTCCACTATCTAACTCATGACGTATATTATTGCACAGCAGCTAACTTAGTTGAACCATGTTTTCGGAAACCATATTGGCAATTATTCAGTAAATTATTTCCTTCAAGATAGTCCAGGAGTTGCTTGTGCACAGCTTTTTCAATGAGCTTTGACAATACCAGCAACACCGATATAGGTCGATGGTTTTCTAACAAGTTTGCGTTTCCAGATTTATAGATTGATACAATTTTTGCAATCTTCCAAAGACTACAATCTTATGCAAAATAAACGAGACACTCCATGCTTCTGCACCTTTCTCAATGTTGGTTAGTGATTGTTAGCACCGTTTCAGGCCTTCCTTGTCAATTTCGATCCTAAGAGAGCAAGAGGGTAATTTCACGATCATGAGACTGATGGAAAACACATGCATTTGTAGAAAAGACGTTTCAGAGAGTACAATTTCACGTTTCCTAAATAAAGATGGCTATTATTATCTACAAGCTCGGCAGAAAGGTCTGTTAATGAAAGCTGATATGAAAAAGAGGAGAACTTTTGCACAGAGAATGTAAAATGAATATTCTCACGATGTGTGGACTCAAGATATTGTGTTTTACCTCGACAGAACGGGAATTGCGTATAAGAGAACTTCGTTGGATCAAGCCTTGGCACCCAAAGGCAGAGTAGGGCGCAAGAGAAGCGAAGGACTAACGCCAGGATGTACTGCAAAGGGACAAAAGACAGGAACTGGTGGTCGAGTGGTAACGCTGATGGTAGCTATAAGTTATGACAAGGGCATGGTCATATGCAAAGCTTATGATAAGTTAGATGGCCGTTATTTTGCCAATTTTATTGACGAGAACTTTGAAAGCATGTTTGGCAATGCAGACAAAAGCCTAAAGCAATTATGGTTACAAGACGGACATCCAAGTCAAAACTCAGCAATGGCTCGTGCAGCTATGGACCATGCAAACTGTGAACTTCTAAAAATACCCCCGAGAAGTCCGGACTTAAACCCTATTGAGAATATTTTTAAACTAGTTTCAGACGCGTTGCATAAGCAAGCGATAAGGTTGCAAATCACGAAGGAAACATACGTGGAATTTAAAAATAGAGTTATCTCTACAATTCAATATTTACCCCTAGAAGTAATAAATAACACAATTGGCTCAATGCCACATCGTGTGAAAGAAATCATTAAGAGGAAAGGACAGCGTTTAAGATATTAGAACTATCAAACTGTCAAGTCCCATCACATTGTATATAATTATATCGACAATGTATATCTTGACAATAAAACGCATACAATGTAATATGAACTGATTGTTAATTAAAAAATAATATTCATCTATATTGATATGGCTGTGCGTATTTGATGGGCAAACCAAAGCAGTATGAACACGCCGATTAACTACCAAAATTATAATAACTCTTTGTGAAATATTAACATGCAATGCATTATGTATACCATCTCTGTGACTGTGTCAGGTTAAGATGGGTTGTGTCAGACAACCCATGTACCCACCCCGAAATGCACAATTCTGAATAATTAATGTATCACCATAACGGGTCACTGTCTAAAACAAGTGTCAAAACAACTCAAACGAGTATGCTGGCCACACATTAAATACATAAGATCTGAGGTTTGTACCGTGGTACCATGGTAAAGTTAACATTTCCATTTTTTTAAGAAACTAGCTAATACAAGCTGATTGTGTAACGGTGACCCATTCAAACCAAAAGAAAATATTACATAATATGTATTCTCTCATATATCTTCTGATCACAGTGGTTATCCATCATTTATTCTGCGTATACAACACTTTAAATCGTTTCCAAATTCCAGCATTTGTTGAATAACTTGTAGTGTTTAAGTGAATTAGTCAACAAACTTTGTAGAAGAGAAACAAAATATGTAATTTTGAGATTTTTAAATGATAACCCGTCACATGCACATATGAACAATGATTAGTATGTGGTTGCATGCATTTGATTAGTATGCTAATTGCATGCATTTTCGCGAAAATGTATGTCCGATAAACATAGACATTTTAAATATTCAGTGAAGAATAAACTCTGCAAAGCAACATGGACATGATAGGATATTCACTTGTTCAACTTGCAGGATTTGCGAGAAGAACTGAAAGCAATGCCATCTGACTCTCATCATCTCCGTTTCAATGCAGTCTACTGCACCACCTCGCACAAAACTGAAGTGCTTGTTGGCCGTGGCAAAGATTGGGGCATCTTTTTCAAAGACAATGTCTTGAGCATAGTGCGTCTTCGGTACTGGAAAGCGTACCATGTGTCCCTTGAGCAACAATAGGAGATTATGCCAGGGAATAATCTGCGCTGTCCATCGGAAATCATTCAAAAATATTACTTCACAACTCTCGACTCACGAAGCTTGTACTAGCAGGGTTGGTAAATGTGTCGTAGATTACATTCAATGGATTTAGGATAAACATTTCTCCGCAGTTAGAAGGCCCTGTCACTAAAATGTTTCGATATTTCCCCTGTCCTTTCTCTAGTAGTAACCGTACAGCCCCTACAAACTCAGATATCTCGATATTGTTTCACATGAGTATATTTCTCGCGAGATCTAGCCATTTGTTGTTGCAAATTAAGATGCAATCTCCTTCAAAGGCTGCCTGAAGACACTCTAAATGACTTTGTCGGTACCGAACTACCAGACTTGGTGCTTCTTTTAACTCCCATCCCACTCGGATTGCTTCATTGACTGCCTTGGAGGCCCGGTTGGCTATGAACTGGGCAAGGTCGATTTTACCTTCCTTTGTTGTTCTTGCCCAAAAGACAAAAGTTCTAGACTGGACTTTATTTTCTTGTTCACCACTAGTTGAGAAACAGACTGCTTGTGGTTTTCTTATGCACATACCCATTGAAGTAGCTGTATATTACAGGCAGTAAATGCATCTTGAACTATGCTGACGAAACTCTCATGTGTTGGAAAAATATTGGCATTGAGTTGACTGTATGTAATTAAATAAACCCTTCTAACTCGAAGCGGCTCGTTATCTAATTGATCTTCGATGTCCATTTGATGCTTAATTTAAAAGACTGAAATTCACCACACTCTACTGACTGTACATCTGATAAGCACAGCTATGAGAATAATTGTTGTTGTGCAACGTTTAGGTCTATTCATGATTATGAATTTTTGTGTTGTCAGTTTCATTACTTCAATAATTAACTGCATGCCACATATTCGCACTATAAATATACATATAGTTGTCAACAAGTTGTTTTGTTACATATATTATAACGTTTTTACAGAAATAAACATAAAATACATGGGTGTTATTGTTCAAACATGTGTGCTAATATTTTTGAATGATTCTCAGTAAATTGTACTTCCTTTATTAGTAATAATCTGCACTCGCATCTTACACAATTAAGCTGTGCCAAGTGTGCATTCCAAACGTTCCTATTTTAGACAATCTTATGCAAAATAAACAAGACACTCCATGCTGCCGCACCCTTCTCATGTCGATTAGTGATTGTTAGCACCGTTTCAGGCCTTCCTTGTCAACATTGCATGGGGAAAAGGGGGATAAGCCTTACCAAATCATGATGGCACGTTTTATTTTGCAAGAGATTGTAGGTACCGTGCAGCTTTTGATTGATAAGTTGATGTAGCATAGAGGACCGGAAATGTACTTTGCACAGTCTTTCAGCATTCCAGGTAGCAGTTCATCAATACCGGTAGCTTTGGTGTGCTGCAGTGATTGAAGGTCTTGCTCAATCTGTACCTTTGATATGCATTTGAAGAGAAATCTCTTATCTGTCTTAACACAGGGTGGCTTAATGTATCTCCACACAAAATCAACGAGTGGAATTGCTTTGTTTCGTCTTCAGCGAACAAATAACGTTTTTAAAATAGTTACTAAAGCTATTTGCAGGAACTTTAGAATCATCCAAAGTTCAACTAAACCATTCAACGTTTAACTAAAGCATTCAACTAAACCATTCAACTAACTCATTCAACATTCAACTAAACCATTCAATTAAACCATTCAACAACTCATCCCCAGAACCCCCCAAAACAACATGTTGTTGCCAGGTGGAAGATGGCGAATATATGGCTGTTTTAACAGAAGAAAGCTTGGACATAAATGAAGCTGTGGAAGAAGGGATAAACAAGTTCAACATGGAGGAAAAATTACCTTCGTTTTTCCTAACAGTGCTTGATAGAGCAGAATACCTTATCTGCAATGACAGCAGAAATGTAAGTGGAATACAAACCCTTCTTGTTGTTCTTGATCAAACTATAAGTTTGTTAAGGTTAATACTGTAGGAGGTTAATGAAGATGACCAACAACAATAGGAGTTGCTCGCCGGCTGCTTTGAAACTATCTCACAAAATTTGCAGCAACACACTATCTAACTGTCATTGAGGCTGACAAATGTAACCTAACTCAGATGTAATATTAGTCAAACAGGAAGACCTGATAGACCTTCATTCCTACTTCAACCAGAAATGAAGATCTCGTGGAGCTAGACTTCTCAAAACAAAGAATTGCCAGATTGTTAGGCATCTCTAGGTGGACTATTCACAGAAGGATATCATGTGAGTGCATTCCAGTGATATATCTGACACAGAAATGGATGAGAAAATTAGAGATTATATTAATCGTCATGGAAGAACCACTGAACAGGTTTTTCTATTACGTTATCTCCGTTCCCTTAGAATTCATGTGCCAAGGAGACGAATCTGTGCAAGTATGACAAGAGTTGACCCAGTCAATGTTGCATTAAGGTAGGGTGCTGCTGTTTACTGTAGACACTACCAGGTGCCATGGGCCAATTCCCTGTGGCATTTAGATGAACATCACTTGCTAATAAGGTGGAGCCTGGTCATACATGGATGCATTGATGACTTTTCGAGAAGAAGAGTTTTTCTGTATTGCAGTGCAAATGATCTTGCAAGTGTTGTCCTCAATTTGTTTCTTAGTGCTATTGAAAGGGATGGAGGAGTTTGCCTTCGCGTGTTCGAGTAGATCACAGAGACAGATTTTCGTTCGTTGGGGTGGATAAATATCTGGGGGGTGCTGCTGCTTGCTTTGGTCGGGGCGTGGTGGCAACGCCCGGAAAGGCCAAGGAAAAAGTTTAACAAAATTTGTTTTCTAGGCCTGCATGGCGAGATCTGAGACCATAATATTGGTAATTTTACAAATTTAGTAGTAAGAATAATCGAATATGAAACTATCAAATCAAAATATATGTATAATTTGCAGGGGTGCCAAATGCCTTTGGGGGAGGGGGGGGGTGCAAATCATTTCTGGGGGTGTGTGCACCCCCCCCCTCCCCTGCACCCCCCTCCCCTGCACCCCCCCCCCTCAGAAAATCCGTGCCTGGTAGATCATGGTGTGGAGAATGTTCTGGTTTGCGATGCAATGGAAAATAGGGGAGAAGGTCGGGGAAGTTTGATAGCTGGGCCATCAGCACATAACCAGAGAATCGAACGGCTTTGGTGGGATGTGTTTTGCTGTGTCTGCCACTATTAATATTATATATTTTATGCCATGGAAGATTCTGGAATTCTTGACACCAGGAATTCTCTTCATTCTCTTCACATGTTTGCCTTACATCTGGTATTTCTCCCCAGAATCAATCTAGCTCTTTAGGAATACCTAGAAGCATTTAATCATCATAAAATACAAACTGCATGGAATTGGTCACCATATCAGATGTGGGTAAATAACATGATGAATCCAGATAACCTTTTATCAAGTGGGCAACATGGACAACATACCAGAGAATGTGGAGTTTTATGGGTATGATCCCCATGGATCATCCCCATTTGAAGACAGTAACAATAATGTTGTACAACCAGTAAACATTGCAAATGGGAATGAGGTTCAAGCAGAGATTTTGCAAGTTATCGATCCATTGATGCCCTCTGTGCAAATGGGCATTGATATTCATGAAGAGGTTTTAAGGCTGTCAGTTAATTATGCACACACAGAGCAGTAAAACCTTAAAACAGAACTGTGAACGGTTTGCATATATTATTCCAAAAAGGTTAGGGAGATAAACAAACTATAATTAGATTGGGAAAATGGTTAAATCACATTACACTCTGACAGAGGGGTTCCACAATTAAATTCCCTGTAGTTTACCTCCTTTTCACACTTTGTTATATTGCACCACCTGTGCTATTTTGGATATCACTGGTTTGACTAAATTTACTCAATATGCTTTAAATTTAACTAGCTGAGAAATGTAAACCAAATATGTTTGAGGCAGCTATTCTAACAATCCTTTGTTTTGAACCCAATATAAAGCAATTTTCAAATTTTTTAAACTCTTTAACCCATTGAGTGACAGCACTCTCCCCCTGACAACTCAATGGACTAACCAGTTGGCAGTAATTGGAAAACATTAATTTGCCTAGACAATGGTAAACTGATAATAAATATCAATGCCCAGCATAATGTCCGTATAATAACAGCCATAACAAGGAGAAATTTTCATAAATTTAATTATTTACAGAACTAACATTTAGTCTTGCACTTAAGACATCTTCAGAGTAAAGAATGATATAAAATTACGAAGTTACATATACGCATGAATAAATTACAACTAATTACAGAGTATAGAATTACAACTATAATATGAGGAGAAAGGGAGTGGAAGTAAATGGGATATGGAAAGGGGATTAGAGTAGAAGAAGGGAGACTGAACTGCCTTGTTCATGAGAACTTCCATGTTCAGCTGGAATTATTCAGAAAAGTGTTTAACCGAAATGGTTATCCTACTCGCTTATTTGATCGGTGCGTACAAGTTTTCTTGGACAAAGTTTTTCAACCCAAAGCTGCAGTTCATTCGGTGCCCAAGAAAGTTATGTATGTCTGTCTCCCATTCACTGGTTTACATTCTCTGCAAATTCGTACTCAAATTTCACGACTTTGTTCTTCAGCGTTTCCCGTCTTTCGCCCAACTGTACACCTCTCTCACCTTTTTACCTTTAAAGACAAAATTCCCAAGGGTCTAAGATCTTGTGTAGCCTATCATTTTAAGTGTCGATGCTGTTCCTCATTGTATGTGGGCAAACGGTCCGTCATTTGCACACACGAGTATCTGAACACTTAGTATCTCTGCTCTAACAGGTAACAAAAGCAGCAGCCCAAAATTGACCAGCATTCTTCAACACCTTGACAACACTGGTCATACAGCTTCCCTTGATGACTTTAAAATTCTTTCATCTTGCTCTTCCTCTGACAAGCTTATGATCCATGAAAGCCTTCTCATTTCCAAACTTAAACCTACCCTGAACGTACAAGGCAGTTCAGTCCCCCTTCTTCTACTCTAATCCCCCTTTCCATATCCTATTTACTTCCGCTCCCTTTCTCCTTAGATTATACTTGTAATTCTATACTCTGTAATTAGTTGTAATTTATTCATGCATATATATATAACTTTGTAATTTTATATCATTCTTTACTCTGAAGATGTCTTAAGTGCAAGACGAAATGTTAGATCTGTAAATAATTAAATTTATGAAAATTTCTCCTTGTTATGGCTATTATTATACGGACATTATGCTGGGCATTGATATTTATTATTAGATTACGATTCCCACCTGGTTAATCCCTTGCAACGATTCTAATGGTAAACTGGAAATTTATTCACCCCTTTAAGTGGCAATGTGCCAAGATGCTCTCCACTTTATTTTACTCTGTCTAACGCCAGACAACTTTACCTGTCGGGGTCAGAGTGATGCCACTCAATGGGTTAATGTTATCATAGCAACCACCTAAGAACCAAAGGCCATAGCCTTATGTCTGCAATGCCATGTCCACCATGCAAAATCACAAACAACAGCCCAAAGTTTATATATGAAACAACTCAAGAACAGGATACAATGAAAAACATAACAGTTCTCACAGATATCCTTTCTTAGTCTGATAACAATGTCCTTGCAATAATTACTAGTTCTGCTTTAGACAACAATAAAATAACATTACAGTAAAAGCAATGAAAGAGCAAGTGTTTTGTTATGAACAATTGCAAGTCAGAAACTGGTATGTTATAATGAACCAGAGTTTGGTCCTGCATTCCTGTGCACCAATATTCTTTATCACTAGTGTCACAGTTAATGTTTCCCAAAGTATGCATTGCAAAATGCCATGTCATATACTTTGAAGAGTTTTTCCTCAGTAGGAAGTGGTATTTGATTTGATGGACATGGTAAATGAAGCATTTTGGCACATGTAGTGGAAGTTTGGAATAAACGACCAGGCAGCTACGGTGATGATGATGTGGAAGATGGAAAAATAATACTTGGTTTTGTACAGAAGCCAAGAAGTGGTTCTTGGTCTGTTCCTGAGACAAACTGTAATATATGTTCAAGTGTAATTGTCCCTCTTTTTAGTGTGATGTTTCACTTTACACTATTGTGATGATTGGCAAAAATTCAAATCAGTCAGTCATAGAGTAAACGTTCCAGGGGGTGTATACAATTTATGTTTGTAGTGATTTATTGTACTTAGCCAGTGCTTTGAAGGTTATTTAGGCAATTTCAGTTATCTTATTTAACTATTATTTAGGCCTTTTGCCAAGTTCACAAAAATTTCGAGGAATTGTTGTTGTAAATTTTTGTAAATTTTAGAACATTCGCTTCTCATGTTGTGTAAAGCATCTTTCCCCTTATATGAATTGATGTTATACATTATGGGTATTCAATCAAGTACCGATATTATTTAGACGGTATATTCATTATACAGAGCTGGGAAGGAGCTAGACAGTGCTTTTTTCCAAATGTATAAACATTTGAGACGTAAATATTGAGAAAATCTTTGAGATTCTAGGCATTCAATTAAGTGTCGATATTATTTTGATGGTATATTCATTATACAGAGCTAGTAAGGAGCGATGCAGTATTGTTTTCAAATGTATAAACATTTCAGACATGAATATTGAGAAACTCTTTGAGATTCTGAGCAATATATAAATTGATGTTTTGTATTTTACCGGCATTCAATTAATACTTTAAGTGCCGATATATATTGTTTTGACCATATATTCATACATCAACTGTATAAGGTGCTACACCACAGAGTAAGATGGTTTGAAAAATTGCATCAGATCAGTAGCATAAATAACTACTACACAGAAGCAGTATCATTGTATCATTGTATGGTGTTTACGAAGAAAATAACCAACAACTTGTGAGACTAACCAACAACTTGACTCGTCAGAGCCCTTTATTTAAATGAGAAAGACAAGACGATTAGATAAGGGGATAGCCAACATGTTATTGCCAACCGCTTGACTTCCCAGAAAGCCATATGAAATAGAAGAAAAAGGCAAGGAGCTATCCAATGTGTACAGTTACGGGCCCTTGTTTACATGTCTGGCACAATGGTGAAAACAATAATCAATGCAATGAGAACTCTACCAGATCTTACGAGAATCTATTTGTATCAAAGCTTTATCAAAACTGCTATAAACACTGCTACAACTGTGAAACTATTGACATCTAAAGTGACATTATTGAATACTTGCGAAAAGCTGAAAATGACTCGTGAAAAACAACTTGATCTTGGGATAGGAATATAAAGTCAAAGGTCAATGAGACTTTGTTATTGCAAAACATGTCACAGTTAGGTTAAAATGCAGAAGCGGAACGGAGCAGATCCACGGAGCGGATGCGTAATGGAACAGGGATAAAATGTATTAGAGTTTTTTCGTCTCATTTTTACGTTCTGCCGCAACATCGTATTAACTAGTTATACAGCTATTTCAATTAAAGGGTGTCACTGAGACAATAGTCAAATGTGCAATATGGGTGCTGAAAGGATGGTGGGAATAACCATAGTTTTAAATAAGTTTAGTATATCAGTAGTCTCACAGGGATACTTTCAGCTCCCAATCGAAAAGTAGTTTTAGAATATAAAAATTTGGTTGTTGGTGAAACAATTTAAATTTCGAGTTGTTGCATGTAGCATCACAATAAATAAATAAATAAATTGTATCAGTTCCACGATGCATGTTTCTGATGTGTTAGGCTTGTTTCAAACATCGCCCTACTCATGTGCCGAACGCATTAAAAACCGAATAGATGAGATGAAATGCCTATGCTAACTGTGTTTTTCATAGTGTAAGTCATCAGTTTTACAAAACAGAAATGCCCAAGGAATTGCTTATCTCATAAAAACATTGTTCTAATCCACATTTTTGAGTAACGTGCCTGCTCTAGCCTATGCTGTCCTTACTGTTCTAGGATGTCAGCGACCCTATACAGTTCTTGCCGTGTCTTTTTCTATTTGAAACTTTACACTATCCTTGGATCCCTAGTTCCACCAGCTGCCTTTCGTGTATATGTGGAAAATGCTGCATATAGGCGGTCATTTTCAAAGGATCGTGTATTACTTCTGAAAATATGGGTGTAAGCATGTGCATTAACTTCTTGTTAAGGCAGCAGTATTTGAGGGTTGAAAGAGATGTAGAAGTATTGACAAATTTGTTACAATCTCGCGCAAGTCCAGCTTGTTGAAGCCTTCACAGAGATTAACCACGCACTTGGATTTTTGGATATCACAGATGAATATCTCCTGTAATAATTCTTCTGGAAACCTGGGTATATTGCCATTTTGCAAGATGCTTAGTGCCATTATGAGACCCATAGTCAGATGTGTTCCCTCAGTCCATTATTAAAGTACTTCTCCATTATTTGCTGAAGGCATAACCAAAAGAATTCTCTTCCTGGCCCCCCTGCATCTTGAGCATTTGCTCCGTACAAAGACACTTCAAGACATAACTGAGGATTTTCAGATCTGCCTATTTCTTTTAAAGCAGTTGCAAGGACATCATGATGGTTTATGAGGATGGAGTTTCACTCACTATCCAGAGTTTCCTCATCATCTTTATACCCATTTAATGGTTTTCTTGTCACAATACAGTTTTTTGTGCATATTGAAGGATCTCAACTGAGTCATCTATGTTGTGTTCTTTGCAGTAGTAGCAGTCAGCAGCAACATCAGACATTGCAGCTTTTCTGTTAACACGTGGTATAGATGATGATGCATCAACATATTGTGGTGGTATCATAACAGGGTTTCGTGGAGAACTGCCAGAAGGCGATGATGCTGTGTTAGTTGGCAAGATTGGCGACTGTTGCTGCAACACTTGATGAGTGTTGATGGAGAAAACTCTGATAGAGGATGCTGTTGCAGATGGGCCTTCAGTCGCTGCTTTTGTCGACTCTGCTTTGGGCAGGAAGTTTTCTTAAACAAACAACATTAACATACAATGTCAATGCTAATATTAATTAAGTGGTGGAATTACAGTAATAAATTTATTTAAAGGCTGTGATACAGTAGCGATTGATACACCGGGTGGAAAGCGTAATTTAAAAATGAAAATTAAAGCCCAGCAAATGACTTTCAGACAAGACATAACAAAATATAAAATTTATTGGCTAACGTTTTGTTGTATTGTTCACACCTTCAGAGCATTTAAACTTATTTACAAGTGTGTATTATATATATACAAATAGTTTCAAACGGTTACAGTATTCAAATAAGTGAATAAGAGGAAGGATGAAAAACAACCTGTCATTCGTAAATTAAAGATATAATGGTTAGTAATTAGAGATATAGCAAAGCATTAGAATAGGTCAAGAGGAGTTGACCTAATGTTTGCATTTAAAGTAGGATTAAGCTTGGATAATGAAAAGGCTTTCGCAAATGAGCAAATCTGCTTCAGAACTAGCAGTGGAAATGATTTTAAAATCAGAGGGTGAAATTTGATGTTTAGTGGTGTGGATATGAGCAAGTATGCCTGACATGGTTGAAGCAGAACGTTTCTTTCCAGTCAAAGGTGAAACACCCATATGTTCAGAGATACGCGTGTGTATGTGTCGGCGAGTTTGACCCTAAAGTGGTGAACACAAGTTTCAGATCCAAAAATTTGTACATTGGTATTTTAATGGAACAAAAAAGTGTGTAACCATGGTTATGGCAAAAACAAGGGTGTGGGGGGGGGGACATGCCCCCCCCCCCCTAGTCGTCAGAGGAGAAAACAAAAATATTGAGTGAAACTGATTAAAAACAAATAATTGTAGCTAAAATATGGAGAAATTTAGGAAAACATTACGGTACATTAACCAAAAAGTTAATGAAGTTGGAAAGACACAGATAGTTAAAATTAAACAACTATAAACTAAACTTTTGTGGCATATATTTTGGGCAGAGAAGTGCTCGAAAACAGTTCTGGCCGAACGGTCTAGAGGCTATCCCTAACCAAGTTTTATCTTGAGAAACAGGCAAATCTCTAGACTGCAAAGGCATGCTGGACTCTGTGCATGTTGTTCAGCGAGTTGAGACCTAGTTGGACTGGTGAACAACTATTGGTATAGGGCACATTACCCAGGGTACTCAAACCTGGCTGAGGATACATGTTAAAACTGTAGGTTGTTCTAGAGGAACAGGCGGACCTCTAGATAACAGGGGAACAGGCAGATCCCTGTTCAGATCCATCAGGTCCTCGATATTGAGATCTAGTTGGACTGGTGAACAGTTACTGGTATAGGGCAGATTACCCCGGGCTGCAACTGATAACCTGACTGACCACATCGAGTGTCTAGGTCTGCTCATTCAGGTCTTAGTGCGACCTGATTTAGCAGTGATTGCACTTCACGTGGTGAAGTGTTGTCTATCAGACAGCACTTCCCTGCCAGTAATTATTTATTGCATTTCTTCAAACAAGCAGGTTAGAAATCTATGAGTAATATGCCTACCTATATACAGGAATGTCCATTTTACTAATTAACAGTCCTTACAACACGCCATGTTGTAAAGACACAGATTGGTGTACATGATTATTGGGAGGTGGGTGAGTTTTTTAATTTTTCACTTCTTTGCCAAGGTTTTGATTCCTTAAATTATTAGCCAAGAATTTTGCCAGAGATGTTAACACACTGGCTAAAGCCTCATTCTAGGGGGACTGGAAGCCTGTGTCACAGTTTAATGATATTCAGTTGTGTAACTTGCAGCCGTCAGTATTTATTGTGACATCCCCAAGAATCTTTGTATACTCATCGGTAGCTCAGGGTAGTCCTTCTCATTAATCGGGATCCGGAGAAGTCATGAATCTTTTTAGAAAACATTTTTCTTCCTAAATTACGAATATATAATGAAACATTGTTGCACACTTTAGCACCAATTCTAGAAAAAGCATTTTTTTGTTGATTCATACGGGAAAATATTTTATAGCAATTGCTGGCTGTTGAGGATCTGGTAATATAGGAATGCACATTAGAAGTTTGAATAAATAAGTCAGAAATATTTTCTGGCATCAATTCATTAGTAACATCATACATTAATTTGGAAACAGATTCAACATAGAGCATACTTATTGGTAAATTATTAGTATTGTTATACAATGGAATAGCATGATGTCGGGTTTTTTGCAAAATGCATTAACCAAAGAACTCGTTTTTGAAGTATGAGAATTTTTTAAATTTTTTTTGTGTAGCGTTTCCCCAAACTGTTAAACCATAAGATAAACTCAGGGATCCCAAGGATAGTGCAAAGTGGCTACGACAAATGATATAAGTCAGCAAGACACATTGTAACACGATTGGGTGTATCTTCTGATAAAGATTTATTATGATACCCATCCGCGCGAAATGAATTGAGTGAATTTTTCACTAAATTAGGCACACTTGTGTGACTGTATGTGATTAGAAAATTACAGATACACGAGGTTTCTCCAGAGGTCACTTAACTATTAAACTTAACTCACATTATCTCATACCTAGTGTATTAGCAGCTTTCCTATTGGCTACGAGGAGGTGCGTTCAATCTCGAACTCACCTGCTGACGTATGTTTAGGAGGTGAGGGGCTTCGGTGGCCAAGTGGTTAGTTAGCGCACTTGCCTTTCACCTCTAAGGTCGCAGGTTCGAATCTCAGTGAGAACTTCTCAATGTGACTCGAACCCAGTCCTCATGTGAAAAGAGTAAAAGTCAACGCTCTGCCGAAAGTTGTGGGTTTTCTCCAGGCACTCTGTGTTTCCTCCCACAGGGAAAGTTGACAGGGTGGGTTAGGCACATAGGTCTGGAGGCAGATCATTAATGAGGTATGGACTAATAGCGGCAGCTGCTCAAGCGCCATTTGTAAGCTCAAAGTCTACCTCGGTCTGCTTCACGTCAGTCCGGTTCTATCTATCTATTCATAATGTAACCAGTCACTGAAAAGCCCTGATATAGGGAGTGTGCTGTGAAATATCTGTATCTGAGGTGGGTTCGAGATCAATGTTTCGGCAGAGGCCATTATGACGCAATTTGAACAAATTTCCGACAAAGATTTAAATAAAAAATCAATTAACAGTTTTTAATTGTTTTATAATTATTTTTTATGTTGTTTGATGAAAATGGAATATTAATTCTGTATTGAAAGTGGAAGAGAAGAAAGATGGCCGCCGAAATTTGTTCAGCATGGGCAGGTTTACTGTAAATCTTGGCAATGTTGTAGAGAATTCTTTTAGCTTCAATTTAAAGCCTATGTTTGTTTGTTTGTGGAGTATGTTGGCGGCTAAAATGTTCGTTATCCAAACAAGAAATTGTATACTAAAATGCATAAGTTCTTTAGTACTTTTTACCAAAATGGCATGTGATAAAAACCAAACATACTTGCAGGTTCGGTGAGTCTGGGATTGGACTAAACTCTTAAGCCCTGTTTACACTACGCTTGATTTTTGCAAGTGTACCAATTTTATCTGTGCCATACAAAAAATTGAGCGCGTAGTGTAAAAGTTAGTCCCATAGAAATAAATTCGTACAGAAAGAAAATCAAAAAATAGAAATAGGAACAGGACGGTTAATGTGTGCTTGACCACAAGCTCTTGCATGAAGTTGTTGTCTGAAGCAAACCAAATTATAACTATTATAGATATCCAGCATCTAGCTTCTCATTTCTTTAATTTTACAAGAAAATACCGTAAGTGAGAAATACCAATAGTTTGATAATTAGCGATAAAAGTTTAAAATGATTGATTATATAAAACGTCTCGGAAACTATACGGGGGGCTATACGAAGCATTGAAGATTAATATGGCTACAGATGTACATATAGGCCAATATGTTGTCTCTGACTCTGTCTGGGACAAAATTGCAATTGCCATTTTATAAAATTTATAAGGCTTAAAAAACTTATAAGGCTTATAAGTCGTTTACGAGACATTATTGTTGAATTTGTAAAAGGATGCAGGTTCTATTAATTTTAAATCAATGCTATATTTGGTGCATGTAAAGTATTAAGTATAATATAGTTATTCATTAATACAAATGCTATCGACACTGTCTATACTCTACATGACTGACCATGACTACAGCAAGTAGCTAGTTGTACTATTGCGGTGGCAGCCAAGTTTAGCACTGTATTATATTCTGCCCATGAGTGTGTTGATTTAGTTTGTGAGGAATCAATGTTAAGCCGACTTTTAATTTTGCTGCACGCCTAATTTCTCTGGTTGATCAAGACAAAAATAACACTGTTCGAATTGAGAAATTGTATTGTCTATGTCCTATGCCCATGAGTATTGTTGACAAACTGCTAATAAAAACATTCAGTACATTTGACCCTTATCCTTGAAACTTTCTGACTTATCGTTAGTTTTCTCCCTTTCAGCCGTATGTCAATGAATTTGTCTTAAATTTCTCTTCATTTTGATAGTATTTTGAGACCAAAATATGTTATTTTGAGCTTAATTAAAGCGAAGTTTTGATCCAGCATGCGGGCGACAGGAGGAATGTAGCGTACTTTAAGAGCATACTTTAATATATAAAACTTTACTTGGAGACGCCGAATGTTTTATTCGTAAACTACCGCAGTTTAGTACTGACTACTGGCAGTACTGCAGTATTTCATATTTTTTATTTGGGCAATAAATTTTATCAGCTGCATCATAATGAGATAAGGATATAGCCTATATCGTATCATATTACAGTAAAACATGTTCACATGCATTGCCATTGGGACTGGGTGTATCACTGTATTTGTTTTAATTCAATTCAATAAATCGAAACTCCACAACGAGTACAGTCAAAACAGGCAAACATCTTATTGAAAAAATAGGATGCGTAGCCAGGTTGAAACAATTTATTTATTGAACGTTCTCTGACTAAATATTTATTTCTACCAGCTTTCAGCTATCAGTCTATAGCCTTCGACAGATGTATACAAATGATTCTATAAAGGACGCTAAACTTAAATAGGTGGTATGAAATATGAGACTATCTACACTATGTTACAAATGAGGAATATAAATATTTAATTAATGTTTCTTGAGTTCCTTTCTTAAAAGTATTACTAACAGACGAAGCTGATAATAACTCTAATACGCTTCCAGCACAATACACAATACTTTTAAGAAAGGAACTCAAGAAACATTAATTAAATATTTATATTCCTCATTTGCAACATAGCATAGATAGTCTCATATTTCATACCACCTATTTAAGTTTAGCATCCTTTATAGAATCATTTGTATACACTCGTCGAAAGCTACATCTTTATCTTCGTGGTAACATAGCCATACTATAAAATATCTCGCTAGTTGGGCAATATGAAAAAAATGCACAATGAAAAAAATGCACACGAGCCTTCCCCCTTGGAGAAAGACATGCATGCAACCTCCCCC